>PVKA01018745.1:0-28299 GCA_004027165.1 Ctenomys sociabilis
TGTGTTGTTGTCCTCGATCTTTTTCATGGCTGACTCTGTGGTCAGGGGGATCTTGATGATGGCACAGTGGGCAAGCTTGTTTCTCCTGGGGGCGCTCTTCCGAGGGTACTTGGGCTGCCTCTGGGGCTGCAGTGTCTTGGGACGGTGGAAAGTGGGCAATGTTCTTATCTTTGTCTTTTTTGTGGCTGTGGATGCCTTTCAGCATGGCCTTCTTAGCCTTCAGAGCTTTTGCTTTGGCTTCAACTTTGGGAGAGGCAGGGTCTTCCTTCTTTGCCTTCGGCACCATCTTGGTAAAAACTGGTTTGAATCTTTGTGCTTGAAAACAGATTCTAGAGGCTGGGGAGATAGCTCAGTAGAATAAGAATACTTGCCTGGTAAGTGTAGGGGCCTGAGTTCAATCCCCAGTTCCACCAAAAAAGTAAAAATAAATAAAAACCTATTTTAACAATGTACTTTTCATTGGTACGTTTAGATCAGTGACATTTAAAATGATTCTGAATATAGTCCAGTAACTATGCATCATATTCATAATCTTTTTACTTTTTAAGATAGAGACCCACACTAGGCTGTTTTGAACTCACTGGGTAACCCAGATTGGACTTGAACTCAAAGCAATCATCCTTCCTTGGCTTCTCAGGTGCTACCATGCCTGGCTCCATCACCATTTTTAAGTTTGTTTGTTTGTTTGCTCATTGTGATTATGGTTAACAAGAGAGTAGATTTAATGCAGGACACATAATTTATAGTTTTATTTTATAATACTCATCCAAAGACTCAATGCAGAAGAGTTTAGGAAATCTGCCCTCACACTAGAGACCCAAAGAATCCAGCTGAAGGCCGGGATCCCATGACAACATCCTCCATGATTCCAGCGCCTACAATAATGTCTCATGCAAGCCTGCACCAAGGATCTGCACTGGGAAGGCCCAGAGGGCCCTTCTACACGCAGAACTACACTGATTCAGTTCAGCTGGGAGTTACAAGTTGACCATTAATTAATCCACCACGTTGCCCTTGTTCTTTGTTCCTATTTTTGTCTTTCGCTCTTTTTCTGTTTTTGTGGTTTGAGACATTTTATACTATTTGATTTGTTATTTAGCATTTCAATGTCACTTTTTTAATTTAACAATAGATACTAGGGTAGGGGAGATGGCTCAGAGGAAAAAGTGCTTCCCTGGCAAGCACAAGGGCCTGAGTTCAATCCCCGGTTCCACTAAAAAAATAAAAATAAATAAACACCTTTATTACATGAGTTAAATCAGGAGGGAAGGTTTATTTGCCTTTCTGGGCCTTGATTCTCTTCAGATAGAACCCCAGCTCTTGCCCTCTAGCCCATAGCCACCTGCTCGGCCACACTGGCCTGGTCTTGATGCAATGCAGGCAGGAAGCTTGTCCTGCTGGGACTGCTCTTTCAGAAGACTGCCGAGTTTGGCATTCTTTTTTCTTTCATTGTACTTCTTTGGGGGAGGGGGAGCAGGGTACCAGGGATTGAAGTCAGGATCCTGTGCTCGCCAGGCAAGCATTTATTCTACTAAGCTATCTTCCTGGGCCCTTTAGTTTTCTTTGATCATTTTTTTGTTTAAAATCTCCTCCTCCTCAGGAGTCAGCTTGCCCCCCTTTTTTAGGCCCATGGGCAGTGCATAGTGGGATTCATACCACTGTCAATGCGCACAAGGCAGTTCTTCACCAAGGTCTTGGGGTGAACCAGCTCCTTACTGGATGCATGACCTTGTTTTTTTTTCCAAACCGAGGATTGAACTCAGGCCCTTGTGCTTGCCAGAGAAGTGCTTATTCCATTGAGCCATCACCCCAGCCTTAATCTTTGTTTTTCAAGTACAACACTCAGAGCACCAGGAGAAGTTCCCCACATCTAGCCACAGGGCTCGAGACTTCTTGTTGCCTTCTCGAACTCAGACTGTGTGTAATGTGGTGGGTGCCAATCTGCAGGGTGCTTGACCCGACCAAAACCCTAGAGGGGGAGTGGGGATAAGAACGGGACAGGAGACACGAGAACTGAAGATAAGACAGGATTATGATCAAGTCTCATTTATTCAAAGGAAACTCTGGGTATGTATATGGAAGCATAGGGAAACGACGTCAGCAGGTAAAAGGCACGAGTAACTAGGATTCTTCCAGCAGCCAGCTCCTCTTCAGGGCTGTGCTGTTGTAGCAGCAGATGACATGAGCAAAGATAAATCCCACACAACAGTCCAAGTGTGTTATAGTTTGTGTCTAATTGTCTCAAAGCCTCAGGCAGTCATGGGGTGGGAAGCAAATCTCATTTAAGAAGATAAAGTTTGATTTGGATATATGGTTACTAAGGCATTTTGATTTGGCTTTTTAATGATTTCTTTTTCTTTTTTTTTGCCTTTTTGAGACAGGGTCTCACTATGGAGTTCAGGCTGGCCTTAAGCTCACTTTGTAGCTCAGGCTGGTCTCAAACTCACAACAATCCTCCTGCCTCAGCCTCCCGAGTGCTGGGATTACAGGCCTGCGCCACCACACCGAGCGAGATTTCTTTTTTTAAGATGATTTATGTCAGTGTAACTATTGGGACCACCAGTACACTTGAATATGATCTGGTTAGGGACTGCTAGGACAGCAGCAGTCTTATACCATGCCTTATATACTGTGTACCCTTGTACAGTTTGCATTTAAATCTTACACTTCAGCAGAAGGAGTGATCTTTTTTTCTAAACCACAGTGGAGTTGGGTTACTTAGCTCTGTTCTTGTCTAAAATATCCAGTAAATGTTTCATATTATTTCCACCAGGGGAAAAAATAAATAAAAGTAAAAATAATAACATAAAATGGAGTCTCTTTTGCCCATCACTATCACATTTCAGGTGAATGTCCTTTATCTCTCCCACATGCTCGTTGGGGAACAGGTATTGCTACACTCAGTAGCATTGAAATCTGCTGGGTCTAGAGGATTCTGGCTTGGAAACACCAGCTCAAATTAGTTACGATTCTGGGAAGCAGCTCCTTTAAAGACGAACCCTTCCCAAAAAAACAGCATCAAAGAATCAGTGTATCTCCTGCTTGACCGCCAGTTACACCTCTATCGTGAGCCACAGCACAGCTTCCGGTTCCTCGACAGTTCCAGTTCCTCCTCCATCTTCCCGTCATTTATCCCCTACTCATTCCTCCCTCAACTCCCCCACTTCCCTCCCGCCGTCACCCAGACTCTCCAGCTGCAACACTGACTAGCCGGGGCTCTTTCAGCCAGCCCAGCTCTTCTGGAAAGCTGGGCACTGAATTTTTTTTTTTCCTATTTCACAAGATCTATTATGCATTTTGGTCCCTATTTACACTTTCGGTTTCTCACAAAAGAGAAATAATGTGATTTTTTTATACATGTTTTTCTTTTGTTCTGTTGAGACAGGGTCTCACTATGCAGGTCAGGCTGGCTTTGAACTTACAGTGATCCTTTTGTCTTAGCCAACCAAGTGCTGGGATTACAAGTGTGCACCACCTCACCCAGCTGTTATGGTGTGTTTGATCACTAGTTTTATTTTTGTCTTTTTGAGACAAGGTCTCACTATGCAGTTCAGACTGGCCTTAAGCTCACTTTTGTAGCTCAGGCTAGTCTCCAACTCACAACAATCCTCCTGCCTCAGCCTCCCGAGTGCTGGGATTACAGGCCTGCGCCACCACGCCCGGCTTGATCACTAGTATTTTTATTTCCTAGAATTTCCATCTACATCTGCTTGTTCAAAATTCCTGACTGGATAATTCTAACATTTCTGACATATGTGAATCCAGCTCTGATCCTGGTTCTGTCTATCCAAAATTGTGTGGTTTTTTTTTGCTTGTGGTATAACCTTGTTACAGTTTGTGTCTAGTTGTCCCCCCCAAAATCTCATGCAGTCATGGGGCAGGGACTTCTAGAGTTTGTGATTAATTCATGACCCACTGGGTGTGATTATGGGTGTGAGTGCTGCGGGGGTTAAGGATGTGAACACTACACCCAGCCTGGGGCCGGTAGCTTGAATGCAACTTAAGGGAGAAAGCCTTGCCCTCTGTTGCCATCGCCGCTGCTACTTCTCCCTTTTGCTCTCTCTGCCGCCGCCATGAAAGGTTGCTCTCTGCCACGCGCCATTCTGCCTTGGAGCCAGCTGAGTATGGACTGAAACCTGCAGTAACTGCGCTAAATAAACCTTCCTTCCTTCTTTCAGTTTGGATATTGGGTATTTGTCCCAGCAATGAGAGAAGAGTGAGACAAATATGTAAATTTTGTAAAAAAATATGTAAATTTTTGTAGAGAGCTACACTTGACTTACTGGGTGAAAAGAACTGCTGTAAATAGGTCTTTAATAACAGGGAGAGACATTAAGGGGGAGGAGAAATTGTTTCCTACTGAAGACTTGGTCTCAGCCCCTCAATGGGCCCCGAGCCTCTAGCAATCCCTGAGCCTGACTGAGCTGAGCGTCTAGCTCACAACAGACCTACTCCCCTCTCACCAAAACAGAAACTTTAGTGTAGGCTTGGGAATGGAATCTTCTTGGGTAATACTAGAACTAAACAAGAAAGATGAGAAAGAGGGAAGCAGGAAGGGAGAGAGGCAGAAAACCATAACTTCCGTTTCTCAGCAGAGCCCTCTCAAATCCTGTCATACACAAAGCACTTTCTTAATTTCGCACACCCACACGCAGTTTGTCATAGCTATGGCGAAACAAGCACAAGGTCACAAGCATAGATTTGCTCATGCAATGGGACATTTCAGACAAGCCCCAGCCATGTCAGGTGGGGTGGAAGGGAGCAGGGTAGTGAGAAGATGGGAAAAATAAACATTAGAGACAAAAGCTCAGAGCCCCCTCTCCGTATTGGAAGCTTGCGCAAACTAACTACATTTCACCTGTCATGTGTTATCATGCAAACCCAACATCATAGCTCACACAGCCCATTGACACATCCTTGGTCAGTCATATGCCTAAGATTCACTCACACCCCTACACTGAATATGCCACTCACCTTCAGGGCAACACTTTGGTGCTGGACCACGCTCTGTTTCATGAAGTCAAGGGGACACAACGAGCTTATTTCACCTGCCCCTCACTCAAATTGGCCACACTCCATCACACCATCATCTTCTTAGACCACTCCTGTTCACTTCCAGGGCTTCCCAGTTCCCACCTCCAATGCTGGCTTTGTGGTATGTGCAGCTTTGTTGCTTCTGGAGCAGCTCTTGATCTATGTTGGGTGGGTGAGGGGAGAAGGATGGTGAGAGGATGAGAAAAACAAAGATTAGAGACAAAAGCTGAGATCAGACGGAGCTCCCTCTCTGGACTGGAAGAAAGGAAACTGCTTGAGCATGGTAGGGGCACTTATTCATGTATTCAACAAAGGTAGTGTCATGGGACACAGGTTTGCATAGCAACTAATGGCTGGGATTGCCTGGGCCTTGCAACTTGATTGCCACAGGTGCTCTTTGTTCTGGGACTGGCCTTGCCTCGCCCCTCACACTTGTGGTCATTTTCCAACTTCGACGACTCCCAGGACATCTTGATTCTAATTGTGTATCTTTATGCATGCAGTCAGAGTATGGAAAAATATGGAAGAATCCTTAAAAGTGTTAACCTTGGTCACTTTGTATAGAGAGTGAATGCATAGGGGGACACTTTCATTTCTAAGATAATTTAGTATTTGTGGTTTAAATATTTACAATTACAACAATATTACACAACTATATTTTTATTCCTTCTTTTTCTGGGGCTGGGGAGATGGCTCAATAGAATAATTGCTTCCCTGGCAAGTGCAAGGGCCTGATTTCAATCCCTGGTTCTGCCAAAAATAAAAAAAAATAGAAAAAAAGATTTTCTCCTGCTTCATACTCTCCTGGACATTCTTTCTTGAAATATGAAGCCACTTGAGCTGGGGAGGCAGCTTAGCGGAATAAATGCTTGCCTGGGAAGTGCAAGGTCCTGAGTTCGATTCCTGGTACCGATGGAAAGAAAGAAAAATGAAGCCACTTTATTTTTTTTAGGGTTTTTTGACAGGGTCTCACTACGCAGCCCACATTCATAGTGATCCTCCTGCTTTCTGCCTCCCTAGGGCTGGGATTACAGGTGCGCACCACCACCCCTGGGTTCCATCACCGGCTCAGCGCACTCAAAGGCGGGGCTGGCACGGCATGCGGAACCAGGAATATGAACCCTAGCCTCTGTGCTTACCTAAGCAAGCACTTAGTCCGCTGAGCTATATCGCTGGCCCTAATGAAACCACTTTAACTCACTCATTATGGTTTTATACCTCACTGAAAACTATCAGAGAAAGGAACTATAAACAGTAACACAAAAATTGTCATATCAGAAAATATGTTTGATCAACTTAAAGTGACAACATAGTATTTTTCCAAGTAGTCTTCTTTCATTCTGTAGCTACAGTGACATATTTTTTATATAAAATAAGAAAATAAAGTTAATACATGAACAGGAAAGATACACAGTATTTTGTCACTGGAACCAGCCAGCAATCAACACTGTAGACATTTTATATGTATCAAACTTTCTTCCAGCACGGAAACATTTTGTATTCTAATACTTTTAAAAAGTAGTATTAAGGCCGGAGAGATGGCTCACTGATACAAGTACTTCCCTGGCAAGTGCAAGGGCTTGAGTTTAATGCCCAGTTCTGCCAAAAAAAAAAAAAAAAAAAAAAAAAAAAAAAGTAATATTATTGGATGTAAAGCTTTACCAGTTAATATCAAACAGGTAGCTTGTTGGTGCTTTCTTCATATCCAATACCACAGGATAGGAAGATGAAGCCTAAATATAATAAAGAAGTGAAAACACTGGATGTGGCACTGTATATCTGTAAGACTCCACATTTTCTCTCTCTCTCTCTCTCTCTCTCTCTCTCTCTCTCTCTCTCTCTCTCTCATTAATGTATTTAGTGCAGGGTCTACAGGATCTCACTACACAGACCGGTCTCCTAGTGATTCTCCTGTTTTCAGCTTCCCAAACTCTGGGATTACAGCCGCGCCCCAACGTCCAGTCTCAATCACTACCTTGGGGGCGGGGCCGGCAGAGCAAACTGGGGATCGAACCCGGTTCCAGCATCTGCCTAAGTAGGGGCTTCAATCCTCTGAGCTATCTGGTCGGCCCCACATGCTCTTTCACTATCACTTATTGTTGCTTTCCATCAGGGGCATATAATCTCTACCACAGACCGCCTCACACGTAAAGAAGCAAAGATTCAGGATGAAAAGACTCAGAAGTCAACCTATCACCATAACTGCACACAGAGAGTCAGATTACCAAACCAAGGGGAAGTCACATCCATCTGTCAGTTGCCAGACAGTGCTCCTGGCGCTCCACCACGTACTCTCTTGAAAGTCTCCATCAGAATCATTCCCACAGGCTCCCCCAGGGGAGTCCGGGTTCCAATTTCACAGGATGCTCCAGATATAACTACATTTCCCAGAAGCCTCTGGATATGAACTACGTTTCCCAGAAGTCTCCGGAGCACAGCGCATTTGAGCAAAGGGGCCAGCTTGCAGGCGGAGAGATTCTTTAGGATTTGGTTCCCAGATCTGGACTATTGCACTGACCTCAAGTTCTTGGATTTGAGCAGTGAGTTGGTCGCGTTGGAGGAATTCATCAACGCCAGGTGACGACTGAAGGGTGCAGAGGTCCCTAACCGGGCCAGATTAGAGCAGTCAGTGAGGATGGTGGGGCCTGTGGGAGGGGCAGGTGGTAAAAAGGCTGTTGTCAAGTATGCTGTGCCCTGAGTGTCAGGCGTGCCTGTGCGCGAACAACTGAGTGGCACCGTATGTAGGTGGTGTGACAAGGCTGAGGGCTGATGGTGGGTGCGGCTGGGAACGTGTGACAGGAATGGGGTGCGTGGTCTTATTCGTAGATGGGGTTTACTTTAGCCGTGTGCTTAAGGCTACCTCGAGGCTGTCTTTGGGCCTGCCACAGGAATTTTTTTTTTTCAGAACCGGGGATTGAACTCAGGCCCTTGCGCTTGCCCGGGGAGCGCTTATTCCACTGAGCCATCTCCCTGACCCTGCGATCTATTTTCCTTCTCCCCAATTACTAACCACCAGTTCTTATGACAAATTGTTCACATCCTCTACTGCATTGTGTTATAAAAACACGCCTTCTGGAGATTATTGCTAGAGCATTATTATTATTATATTTAGTGTATTTGGTTGTTGCAGGGTCTCACTGCCCGCCCAGCTTGGACTCGTGGTGATCCTCCTCCTTTCAGCCTCCCCAACGCTGCGATTGCAGGCATGCGCCTCTACACCCAGACTCTGTGGTTGGCTGAGCACACCCTAGGGGCAGGGCTGGCGCCACATGCTGTACCTTGATCAAACTGAGGTCCCTGCTCTTGCCTAAATTGCCTCAGCAAGCACTTTAGGCCGCTGAGCAATCTTGCCAGCCCTAGAGTTTTATTTTAGACCATGATCCCTTGAGATTAATATTTAAGTGGTGTTGTGTGCAACCTTTAAAAGCAAATCTTTCCCCCAGTCATGACTTTTAAGCAAGGCAAAGTAGAAGTTTTAAAGGAAGACAGAGTTTCAGCCAGTGAATGATAGTATTGCCTGCTTTGTGAGGCTTCAGGGGCAGAAATGTGAGGAGCTTCTCTGTGCAGGGATTTTTGTTTTCCCCAGTGAGGGCAGGAGCTTTGAGAAGATCTGTGGGTGGAAACCTGGAACACTGCCTACGGTGAGTTGTTTCGGATCTGGCTTCATTTGGCTTGTGAGAGGCAGTGCTGTGTTGTGGTCAGAGGAAGGGTCTGACCCTAGTATATCTGTTCTTAAATCCTGGCCCTGTCTTTTGTGAGCTGTGTGAGCTTCTCCATAGGGACTCAGACTCTAACCTACTCACCTATCTGGGGCTCTTTTGGAGGACAGTTGATTGACTTTGTGCCGCATCTGTAAAATTAATACAAAATAATATTTACTAATGGGGTTATCATGGTGTCAGATGAATTAACGTGTGTAAGACTCTTTAGGACAGAGCCTGCCCCATAATATGCACTTATTGATTATCAAGCTGTGGTGGTGGTGCTCACCTATAATCCCACCCCCCTGGGAGTCCCTGGCTCAAGGATCACAAGTTAGGGCTCAGCCTGGCAACTTGATAACTTAATGAGAGCCTCTTAGGTTCTCAAAGAAGAGTGGGGGATATAGCACAGTGTGAAGGCCCTGTGTTCAATCCCCAGTACCCCAAAAGAAGAGGAAAGGAAGGAGAAGTTGCTGTTATATGATGATTCTGGATCGTCCTCATCAACTTTGCTTTTCACTTTTTTTTTTTTTTTTGAGTCAAAGTCTTAGTATCTAGTCCAGGCTGGACCTGAATTCACTATATAGCCTAAACTGGCCTCAAACTTACAGCAGTGTTCCTGCCACAGCCGCTTTAGTGCTGGGATTACAGGAGCGCACCACCATGCTTGGCATTCCTCGAGTTTTTATAGATTAGGATCATCCATGAAGTTGATCATAATGGGTACTTGCAAGTTTAACATGGTACGCCTGTGACTGTCCCATTGGGTGCTCGTACTGCCCCAGTGCAACTGTCCCATACAACTTGATAGGACAGCACAGCAGATTTTTTTTTGTGTGTGTATGTGTGTGTGTGTGTGGAACTGGGGATTGAACTCAGGCCCTTGCACTTGACAGGGAAGCGTTTATTCCACTGAGTCATCTCCCCGGCCTCTAGGACAGCAAATCTTAACTTGAGGTCTTCTTTTTCCATTGATGAGCTTCCAGGTGACCATAAACCCTCTAAAACCGAGACCGTTTTGAGGGAAGAAAGATTTATAAATGTGCTTCTTTTATCCCAGCACCTTGGGAGGCTGAGAACAGGAGAATCACTATGAGTCTGATTTACATAGTGAAACCCTGTAGAACCTGTCCTAAATATAAGAAAAAAATAAAATAAAAAATGTGCTTCTTTTGAGTGGGAGGAAATGTCTATAACTTATGATTGTCAAATGCACTTGAACCACATCTAGCTGTGTAATGGCCAGAATTGGATATATTGTCCATGGGCGGCCAAATGATAGGATTTACAAAGCCTTTATTAGCTGGCAACCAATGTGCTTCCCCTTTCCAAATTGGAAAGCACTAAGGCCCAGTTCTTTGTTCCCTACTTGCTTTTGTAGTTTCTCTTTTGCTATAGATGGTGCCCCCTACATCCTATAGGTACGGGGTCATAGCAGAAATGTGATACCCCTGTATCCTATAGGTGTGAAGTCTCAGACTTAGAGATTTATGACTAAGCATGGGCAAATAGTCTGGATCTTATTGCCCTAAATGGGTCCTGCCACATCTCCTATATGTGAAGTTCTCACAGGGCAGGGGAAGGAGTGAGGAATGGGATGATTTAGGTAAGCTATTTCTGTGGAAGTACTTCAGGCAGGGGTCAAACTAAATTGAATTCTGCATCAGTTTCTTCTACTTCTAAAAATGAATAGGATATTGTGCTGGGCACCATTCCCTACAGCTGCACTGGTCTAGCACAAAGCTTGTAATACAGGAATATCCACAGAAATATGGAAATGTTAAGTGAATTTCAGTGTATCTTATGATGGGATAATGTATACCTATGGAAATTATTCTTTTTTTTTTTCTTTCCGGAACCAGGGATTGAACTCAGACCCTTGTGCTTGCCAGCTTGCCAGGGAAGCGCTTATTCTACTGAGCCATCTCCCTAGCCCTGGGAAATTATTCTTTTTTTTTTTTTCCATTTATTTTTATTTTATTAAAATACAAATGTCAATCAGACAGTTTCAAAACACTTTAACCATACAGAGTCGATGAATTAATACATAG
Organism: Ctenomys sociabilis; assembly: GCA_004027165.1. Lineage (NCBI taxonomy): Eukaryota > Metazoa > Chordata > Mammalia > Rodentia > Ctenomyidae > Ctenomys > Ctenomys sociabilis. Next base: position 10,787 of record PVKA01018745.1, read on the forward strand.
CAAACTGTTTTCATAACGTTTTGGTATTGTACAAGGTGCATACATGATATTATATTTACAGGTTTTTTTTATAGCTGAAATTATATCAAAGGGAAATTATTCTTATAAATAATAAAATGAAGGAAAATTGAAGTGATGAATATTAAGTAACATTATAGTTAAGGACTTTTTTTTTGGCAGTACCAGGGATCAAACTCTGGACCTTGTGCTTACCAGGCAGGCACTTAAGCCACTGAGCTATATTGCCAGCCCCTAGTTAAGGACTTTTAAGTGGACAAGTACATGTTATATATGTTATGCAGGGTTTTCAAACATTTTAAAGAGTGTATCCAAAATGTTATTTTAATAGGTCGTTCAATGCAGACCTGGAGGTGCGTGGCCACACTTACCAAGCATGGCTGTGTAGCAAGCACTGTCCTGTTTATGCACATATTTTCTTCCTCAGACTTTGCATGCATCTTCCCTGCCGTCCTGTTGGCCAAAGGAGAATCTTGACCTTGTATTTCTGAGTGACAGCTACAGCATGCAGCATGATCAAGAGCGGGTGGGTATCCTACACTTCAGGCCATGCTGATTTGCAGTGTTAGTCCTGTTGGCTCTGTGCTCTTAACGATATTCCCCCCCCCCCCCGTTGCACAGTTTTTTAAATATTTATATGTGCATTTGTGTTTCTTCTTATGCAGGTATTGCAGGCCTGGCATGCACCACACACGCACGTGCACATACGCACGTGCGCACACGCACACACACACACACACACAATTTAGCAGCCCAGGAGACATACAGAGAATGAAGTTAAAATTCCCTATCTCAGCCCAGCATAGTGGTACATACCTGTAATCCCAGTGCTGGGGAGACTGAGAAGGATAACCAGGAGTCTGAGTTGTGTAGTTACCCTGTACCAAATCCATACGAGATTTTATTTTATTTTGTCTTTTTGAGATAGGGTCTTGCTATGCAATCAGGCTGGATTTGAGCTCACTTTATACCCAGTCCAGCCTTGAATTCAGCAATCCTTGGTGGCTAGCATGGAACCTGGGTCCTTGTGCTTGCTAGGCAGGTGCTTAGACTGCCAAACTATCTTCCTAGCCCTGTACTCTTTTAACTTTCAAGAGCTTCTGTCCTTTCTATAATGGTGGATTAAATGAACAGAATTTAGAATTTAATTCTAAAGTGAACATGTTCCTTACAATAGATCTGAAGTTGAAAGTTACAACCCATGAACTTTGAACATTTATAAGTCTTAAGCTGCCTTAGGAAATGTCCTGTTTTTGTCCTAGCAAGATAACAACAATAGTTAGAAAAGAAAACAAAATTTCAGTAGCAAATTGTAATACTAGTTAGTACTGTGCTGTGTACTAGGCTTTCGGTTTTTTAAATTTTTTTTTTTTTTGGTATTAGGAATCGAACTCTGGGCCTTGCACTTGCAAGGCAGGCTCTTATGTCGCTGATCTATATCCCCAGCCTTTAGGCTCTGTTCTAAGCAGTAGAACTACATTAATTTAGTTAACCTATAAAACATCCTTTGATGTAGGTACCATTTTATCCCCATTTTCTAGATTTAGATACTGAGGCACATGCAGTTTAAATGACCTTCAAGGTCATAGAGTTGGTGGATGAGGAAGGCATGAAGTAAGCCTGGAAAGTGCGACCCCAGAGTTTGTTCTTAGCAGCTGTGTTGTATTTGCTTTAAGGAGGAAGAGCTCTGAGTGAGTCTAAAATAAGATCACTTTCTTACTGAGGTAATCTCATCTCTTTTTTTCCTTCTTAGAAGTCTTGCTGGGATATAGCTCAGCAGCACAGCACCTTTCTGGCAAGCACAAGGCCTTGAGTTCCACTCCGGGTGAAAAAACAAAAACAAAAAGAAAAACACCCTCAATTCAAAACACAGGGTTGTGGAGCACAAAAGATTGTAGGCAGAAAAAAAAAGCAAAGTCTTTATGTTTGTTTCTTTCATTTTATTTTGTTTTTATGTATTTGGTACAGGTTCTCACTATGCAGCTCAGACTCAGTGCTCCTCCTGTTTCAGTCTCCCAGCACTGGGATTATAGGTGTGCCGGATCATGCCCAGTACCACGGATCAAATGTGGGTCCTTCAGCACTTATCTTTGTTTTTTATTTTTATTCTTATTTTTTTTATCTTTGTTTTTTAATTGTTTGTTTATTTAGGTTTTTTTTTTTTTTTCAGATAGGGATTCACTATGTAGTGAAGTCTGGCCTTGAACTTGCTTATGTAGCTCAGGCTGACCTCAAACTCATGGCAATCTTACTGCCTTAGCCTCCTGAGTGCTGGGATTATGGTACTGTAAAGTGGTGAAGTCCATTTTGCCAGTTGTGTAGTCAGGACCAGTCTAGTGTCTGGTAGTTATTAGATTGTTGTCTTAGTTACTCTTCTCTCATTGCTGGGACAAATACCCAACATCCAAAGTGAAGTTAGGAAAGGTTTACTTAGCTCACAGTTACTGGAGGTTTCAGTCCCTATTCATCTGGCTCCAAGGCAGAGGGGCACATGGCAGAGAGCAGCAGTGCATGGTGGCTGAACAGCAACAACAAAAAAGAGCAATGCCTAAAGAAAGTCTGTCTCTCTGTCTGTTATATTATGTTCAGGCTTTCACCCCAGGGTGGGGTTTAGTACTCACACACATAATCCCAGCAGTACTAAGACTCATAATCCCGGCCTTGGATCACACATAATCCCAGTGGATCATGAGTTAATCACAAACTCTAGAAGTCCCCACGACCTATGAGGCTTTGTGGGGACAACTAGACACAAGCCATAACAATTGTGATCTTGCTGTAGAGTTGGATATAACTCAAACTGTGAATTTCCTGTAGAACCCATTACAAAAATGCACACTGACCCATCATTAGTGACTCATGACAAATGTAAGCGATGGGAAGTACAGCATCCCTCCCTATTTCAAAGTTCACCTTTCACAGACTCACTGTTTTACAGGTTTTCAAAAAATACTAATCTAAATAATTTACTGTGGGTTTTTCACTATATCACCGGACTTTGCTGTTACCGCATGCATATGTTGTTAATATTACCTAGTACTAATTTATTTTTTTTTCTTTTATGTATTTGATACAGGGTCTCACTATGCAGCTCAGACTAATAGTGATTCTTCTGTTTTCAGCCTCCCCAGCTCTGGAATTATAGGTCTGTGCCACCATATTCAGACTCGGTTACAGGTGTGTGCCACCAAATTCAGTATACCCTGGAGGGAGGGCCAGTGCAGCATGTGGGACCTGGGATCGAACTCTGATCCCTGCACTTGCCACATCAGACACTTGGTCTGCGAGCTATCTCACTAGCCTGGTTTACTAGTTTAGAAAATGATTAAGAACACTAGAAGTGTTTTTAAAAGTATGGGAAAGGTTTATAATAGTGTGGGAAGGGTTTATAAAGTCTTAAAATATATATAAACACTAAATAAATATAACATCACTACTTTGCTTGTTGCCAGTATGTCTGGAATGTAACCTTAAAAGTGAGGGACCCCTGTAACAGCATACTGTTCTGTAGATCAACTGCTGTCTTTTTGGCCCACTGTGTACCAAAGCCAAATGGAAAGTAGAGATCATTCCTTCCCTCCCAACAAATCACTTATTAAAAACCAAACAGAGAATATATCAAAGTTGGAAGTTCAGCCAGTACACTCTGGAGTTAAATTCAGATCTCATAAGACACTTTGGGAGCCAGGGAGAAAGCTCAGCAGCTTAAGTACCTGCCTGGCAAGTACAAGGTACCAGAAAGAGAAAAAAAAGAGGGACTTTTGATAAGAGGAAAGGAAACCAAACTACATGTTATACAAAGCTTAGACTAGGTTGAAAAAAATTAATCAGCTAAAGTATGTAGTAGCAAGAACTTGATTAAAAATCATATGTAAAAGGGATATTGAGTGACCAACCTTGAGTGATGGAAGCTCACATTTTGGTTTAAAGTTACCATTAGTATAAGAAAATAAGAGTCTTGCTGAAGTGCTGTCAGTGAATCATTCGGAAAACTATCAAGTGAGAACATGAAGATCATAAGAGTGGAAAAATCAAAACTGAGCTTATTGTATAACAGGGCGGGACCCTTGATGCCATGAATGAGTTCAGTAAGTCTCCTACCAGTTCATTTCCAGTAGGTATCTTCTGTTTATGTTTTATTTCTAAACATAAAACATTGTTTTGTTTTTCCAAGCAAAGAAAATAAGATTTATGGTTTTCTTGTGTCGTTCCAGATTTGGAGTCAACATATGAAACCAAAAATGCATTTTCTAGAAAAGATGTTTTTAAAATGAATTTTTCCCAATGGGAGATAAAGGGAAAAAAACCCTTGGCCTTGAGGCATTCATTTTGAGAAATAATTGGAAGTACAAAAGCAAAGCAGAAGGATTACAGAAACATCAAAAGGGATACTTTAATCAAGTACTAATCAACTATGAAAAAATACCCACATATAACAAAAGTAAGTCTGTTATCCTACACCAAGGAATTCATAATAGAGAAAAAACCTTTGCTTGCGAGGAACATGAGAAAGCATGTAGCCACAGCTCAAAAGTTGTCCAACATGAGAGAACTCATACAACTGAAAAATGTTTTGAATGTAAAGAATGTGGGAAGAATTTTTTTAATGCTTATCAATTTACTGTTCATCAGAGGTTTCATACTGGTGAGAAACCCTATAAATGCAACGAATGTGGGAAGACTTTTAGCTGGAGCACCAGCCTGGTGAAACATGAGAGAATCCATACTGGTGAGAAACCCTATGTATGCAAAGCATGTGGGAAGGCCTTTAGTCATGGTTACCACCTTATTCAACATCAGAAAATTCACATTGATGTGAAATCTTATGAATGTGAGGAATGTGGGAAGGCCTTCTTTTGGAGCTCAAGCTTTGCTAAACAGGAGAGAGTTCATACAGGTGAGAAACTTTATCAATGTAAAGAATGTGGGAAGGCTTTAAGTCATGGTTATCACCTAACTCAGCATCAGAAAATCCATACTGGTAAGAAACCTTATGAGTGTAAGATATGTGGACAGGCTTTCTGTTGGGGCTATCAACTTACTTATCATCAAATATTCCATACTGGTAAGAAACCCTAAGGAAGGGCTTTAACTATGGATCAAGTCTTATCCAACATGAAAGAATCCATATTGCTGAGAAACCTGATGAATGCAAAGAATGTGAGAAGGCCGTGGCTGCTACCTCACTTAACACCAGAAAATCCATACTGGTGAGAACATCTGTGAATGTAAGGAATGTGAGAAGGTTAGTTCGGGTTCAAGTCTTGTTAAACATGAAAGAGTCCATACTGGGGAAAAATCCTATGGATGCAAAGAGTGTGGAAAGGCTTGAAGCCATGGCTATCACCTTATTCAATATAAGAAAATGCACACCGGTAAGAAACCTTTTAAATGTAAAGAATGTGGGAAGGCCTTTAATAAGGGTTCGAGCTTGTTAAATATGAGAGTCCATGATGACAAAAAAATCCTATCACTGTGAACCATGCGGGAAGACTGTTGATAGTGTGTGTCAACTAAATGTTTATCAGAGATTTCATACTGGTGAGAAAGATCACCAGTGTGAAGAATTTGGGAACATCTTTACCAATGGCTCAACTTTGATTATCTGGAGAAAACTAATAGTAATAAACCCTCTGGATATAAAGAATATGAGAAAGCCCTTATATGGACAACTTGCTCAAGTGAGAAAATCTATGCTGATGAAATGTGATGAAGAAATGAACATTTTTATGTATGGACAACTTAACATGAAATGATATCTTGCACTTGAGAAAACCTATAAATTTATAGGTATAGTCTTCACTGTGTATGGATGATAGCAATATATACTAGTGAGAAGTATTTGAATATAAGGAATAGGAAAAGGCATTTATACTTCTGTGTGATTTTTATCAAATTTTATCTACTTATGTATAAGGGATATGTAAAGATCCTTACCCATGGCATAAGGTTTGGTGAGCACCAGGGAATTTATAGTTGTTAGAAAGCAAGAAATATAAGAGCAGCAGAATAAGTGTCTGCCTGGCCAGCACAAGGTCCCAAGTTCGGTCCCTAGTACCACAAAAAGAAATATAAAAATGTGTGTAGATGTGGTAAACATCTTAGAGTATATCAGAGAATTCATCTGAAAGAAAAATTTTGAAGTAGAAAAGCTTTTAGACAGATATTGCTGAAATTATTTTCTGCAGACTACTGCCAACTCACAAACTATTCATCTGTCCATTATAAGAGAAGTGCACACAAATTTTTAGAAACTTGTAGCCCTTTGGTGATATAACATTTTCACTTGATTTACAAAAATATCACCCCATGCATGATTAGCAACTGAAAACAAAAAGTTTGTTCCATTTTAGAGATACCATTCACACTTTCTACACAATGAGGTCAAAAATAGGATTTAATAAAAAAAAAAATCCTTTGTTCTCTCTCTCTGATGAGACTAGCAGAAAAGTCATAGTGTACAAAGACATGGAAAATGAGAATCACAAGTTTCTTATGCCCATGATGATATATGAGAATTTATACCAGCTGTTCATGTACAAAGGCCTACCAACACCATTCAGTCTTTGTTAGACTTCGGCAGATTTTTCCTAGACAACCATCCTATTAATGTAACAATTACAGGCAAACGTAAGGATCTGTTGGTCTCTCGGTGTGATCCTTTGTATCTGGGGAGAAACAGTGACAGGTATGAGGAAAATATAGACAATAAGATGAGAGCTGGATTGGGTGGTGGCTCACCTGCCTGGTTGGCGAGAGGACCCCCTGAACAATTGTCAAGAGCCTTTATTTATCCTTTTACAAGGTTGCTTAGGGACCAATAGCCCACAAGGCCCAGGCAGGATGTTCTCAGGACTGAGGGAGCGTGGCTGCTGTAGGCAATGAGGCCTCATCCTGCCCTCCCACATGGGATCAGTTTTAGCTTCAGCGGCTCCCAACAGGAAAACTCGTACATGGCACAAATCATACTTGCTGCCCGTGCACCTCCTCGTTACTTGCTTATCCTCTTTTATATTTAAACTAAATGCTAATAATGCTAACTATATTATTAGACCTGCTATACAGATTGGATGGATTTAGTGTGTACCAGATCTATTAAAGAGTGCTAGTGTTTTCTCTTTTTGTTTTTTTTTTTGTACAGGGTCTTGCTAAGCAGCTCAGACTCACAGTGATTGTTACGGTTGGTATCTAGTTGTCCCCCCAAAGCCTCATGTAAATCATGGAGCAGTCAGTTGCTGCTTGAGGGGCAGCACGTCACTCAAGGGGCGGAGCCAGAGGACCAGGGTGGGGCTTTAGGAGGTGGGGTCAGAAGGCATGAACCTTTAAATGACAGCATGCCCCTCCTTCCCTCTCACAGGCCTGGTGGCCTCTCTTGGAGGTGTGGAGTGGATTATCCTGGACATGGTGGCACCCCAGCCTCTCTTCCAGACCTTGTAGCATGGGACAGCAGTCTCTCGAGGTTTTTATTGTTATTCAGGCTGCTTTAAACTATGAAACCTAGCCGGGCGTGGTGGCGCATGCCTGTAATCCCAGCACTCGGGAGGCTGAGGCAGGAGGATTGTTGTGAGTTCAAGACCAGCCTGAGCTACAAAGTGAACTTAAGGCCAGCCTGAACTGCATAGTGAGACCCTGTCTCAAAAAGACAAAAAAAAAAAAAGACAAAAAAAAAAAAATAAATAAACTATGAAACCTCCAGTAACTGTGGGCTAGAAAAACCTTTCCTTCCCTAAGCTTGAGTGTTGGGTGTTTGTCCCAGCAATGAGAGAAGAGTAACTAAGACAGAATTTGGTACCAGAGGAGTGGGGTCATTGCTGTGGCTATACCTGACGATGTGGATTACAAGCTTTTGGGAATGGCGTATGGGAAGAGACAGGAAAGGTCTGGAGATGTCACCTACAGGTGAAGTGCTGGAACAGCTTTGGCTGTTCTGGAGGGAAGATACTGGTCAGAACTCAGAAGAAAAGACTGACTGAAAACCTTCCTATAAAGACCAGACTGGGGAGATTTCTCCTGGGAAGAAAGACTGCATTGGTTGTTGGACTCCAGATCATTTGTGTTTTGGCTTGGCAGACAGTTTGCCTGAATTTTTTTGTGTCCAGAGACTTTGCCTGAGACTGAGATGAAACATGGAGGACTAATTAATCTTTCAAAGGAAATCTCAAGGCAGTCAAATACTGGGGCAGTGTCATGGTTATCATATATCTTTATCAGATTTATGTTGAGAATGAAGAGAAAAGAGCCCAGCAGAATGATATAAAATGTTGTGCGTTTGGCCAGAAAGAAAGCCCAGGAAGGTGGTGGACTGCAAAGATGGAGCTGATATCTCCATTGCCCAAGAGGAACAGGAGAGTAGAAATGATGTCCTGTGATTTGCAGCCTCAGAATCACAAGGGTGAGAGACTTTGCTTTGAGGAGAAAGCCACGGAACCCCATGTTCCGGAATGGAGGCAGCAGCTACACCAGATTACAGAATGGTGCCAGCATACAGAATTTGTTACTTAGAATCAGGTCGGCGTGCTCAGAGATCCAGGCACTCGACCCCTGCAGCCAAGAGAGAAGAAAGCCTGGCTACTGCTCCGGCTGGCAACAGACCTTGGCATCATCCATATGGCACTGGTTTTAAGTGCATGCAGAATGCAGGAGTTCTGAGGTTAAGGCTTCTGCTTTGATTTCAGAAGAAGGCCTGGGAGGCCAGGCAGTGTGCCCCTGAGAGGGCACTGTGTGAAGCTATGAGTGAGAAGCCTATTCAGTGGGAACCCCAGTTTGGAAAAGCCTGGAATGTGGACCATCTAAGGGTATCTGCAAAGAGGAAGCAAAGCTGGCCTAAGAGAGAATCTATGGAAGCTACCACCAAGAGTGCCATAGAAGTGGAGACGCAGATTGCTTCGGATGTTCCACAAGGACCTGCATGATTTAATGTTTGCCCTACTGTATTTTGGATTTGTATTGGCCCTAATGGTTTGTATCTTTCTGTGTATACCTTTGAAATGGTAGTGTTTATCTTGTGCCTTTGAATGTTGGATGTATTTAACCTCTCATTTGTACAGGGGTTCACAGTTAAGAGTTTGCCTTGGATCTTGGAGGAAACTTGGGAGTTAGATTTTTCAGCAGTGCTGAAACTGTTGGGACTTGGGCAACTCTTTGGTTGCCAAAAGATGAGACTAGAATGCCTTAGAGATGGACTAAAATGCCTTTTGCAGAAAGGGATGTATGTGAGACTTTTGGGGTCCAGGGGTGGAATGTTATGGTTTGTATTTGGATGTACTCCGCCAAAGCCTCATGTAAATCATGAGGCAGTCGCTGCTTGAGGGGCAGCGCATGGCTTGAGGAATGGGGCCAGAAGATCAGGGTGAGGCTTGAGGGGTGTGGCCAGAGAGGCGTGAACCGTTAAACTGACAGCATGCACCTGCCTCCCCCTCCCAGGCCTGGTGGCCTCTCCTGGAGGTATGGAGTGGATCACCCTGGACACAGTGGCACCCCAGCCTCTCTTCCAGACCCTGTAGAGCACAGAATGGCAGTATCTCGAGGTCTTGTTATGTAATTCAAGTTGCTTTAAACTATGAAACCTCCAATAACTGTGAGCTAAATAAACCTTTCCTTCCTTAAGCTTGAGTGCTGGGTATTTGTCCCAGGAACAAGAGAAGAGTAAGACAGTGATCCTCTTATCTCAGCTTCCCAAGTCCTGGGATTACAGGCATGCACCACCATTCCTGGTTTCAGTGGCTGGCAACGAATGCCCAGGGTTCCGGGGCCAGCTCAGCATGAGGTACCAGGGATCGAACCTGGGTTCTGCACTTGCCAGGCACGTGCTTAGACCACTGAGCTATCTTACATATTAACTGTTGATCTTCATCATTAATGTTACTACTATTCATGTCTTTTTTTTTGTTTGTTTATGTATTTAGTACAGGTTCTACAAGGTCACACTGTGTAATTCAGACTCATAGTGATTCTTCTGTTTTCAGCCTCTCAAGTGCTGGGATTATAGCCATGCACCACCATGCTCAGTCTCAGATGCTGACTCAGCACACCCTGGGGGGTGGGGGTGGCATGGCATGCCAGGGATTGAACCCCATCTGCTGTGCTCTGCCTAAGCACGTGCTTTAGTCTACTGAGTTACCTTTCTGACCCCCTTGTTCATGTCTTAAGGGCAAAATTTGGTGTAATGAATTTAGAAAACTCTCTCATAGCCATCCACTCATTTGAGAAAAACAGGTAAAACAGTTTTTTTTTTTTATTAAAAGATTTAAGTTGCATAAAAATTTGAAGCTGAAAAGAAAACAAAACTTTAAAGAGTTTAGGAAAGCTATTTCATGTAGAATGTGACACATTTGTTTCTTACTCATTGTGAATGTATCTCCTAATTGTGAAATTTATTTATTTATTTATTTTTTTTTTTTGGTACCAGGGATAGAACTCAGGACCTTGTGCTTGCCAGGCAGGTGCTTATGCCACTGAACTATATCCATGGCCCCTCCCATGGTGAAATTTAATATATGCCTTCATTTTCTATATTTTTCATAAAATGGAGTAAGAATTGCTGGATCTCTTAAACATATTTGACTGGAATACTTCTTAGATGGTGATATGTGTGTTTCATATTCAGCACATCAGAAATATAATAGCCTTTTTTTTTTTTTTTTTTTTTTTTTTTTTTTTTTTTTTTTTTTTTTTTTTTTTTTTTTTTTTTTGGTTGTTTTGAGACAGGGTCTCACTATGCAGTTCAGGCTGGCCTTAAGCTCACTTTGTAGCTCAGGCAGGTCTTGAACTCACAACAATCCACCTGCCTCAGCCTCCCGAGCGCTGGGATTACAGGCCTGTGCCACCACGCCCAGCTTAATGTCCATGTTTTGAACCATTACCAGTGCTAAGTTTGATCATTTGATTATGCTAGGTATAGAATGAATCTTTGTAATCTCTCCATTGTAAAGGTTCCTTACACAAGCAATACAATTGGCAAACTTCAGTCAGTTACCCTATTTAATTGTCTCAGGTATTCTCTTGTTGCTGGGACAAATACCTGACGCTCAAAATGAAGTAGGGGAAGGTTTATTTAGCTCACAGTTCCTGGAGGTTTCAGTCCACATTCAACTGGCTCCAAGGCAGAGTGGCACATGGCAGAGGGCAGCCTTCCATGGTGGTGGCAAAGAGCGCAGAGCAAAGCAGAAGTAGCTACAGAGAGCAAGTCTGTCTCCCTTATGTTGCCTTCAGGCTGTCCGCCCCAGGCTGGGTGCAATACTCATACCCATAATCCCAGCAGCACTCATACCCATAATTCCAGTGGCTCATGAGTTAATCTCAAACTCTAGAGGTCTGCTCCATGACTGCATGAAGCTTTGGGGGGACAACTAGACACAAACCATCACATTAATAATTGGAAATCAGAATGGATCTTGAAATTTCTGTCTCTTCCAGTGACTTTCAACCCTGTGGCTGTTGTGCCTTAGCGCCAGTATCAAAGCATATTGTGAAACAGAATGTGTCTCTATGGTCTCAGACAGTAAGAAAACAGCCCTTTTCACAGTCCTCCTTTCCAAAAGGACTTTCAGTTCATCAAAAGTGCTTTGAGAACCAGTGGTGTGGTTCATCATTAGAAATCTGTCCTCTCTGTGTGTCTAGTTTGTGCACTGTTCATTCATCATCTAGTGGTTGACGTTGTTCACACAACTGCAGTTCAATAATCAAGCATAAAACAATGAGGATAACTGATTATTTGAAAAGAATCCTTCCTTCCTTAACAGTATCCATCTCAGCCCCAGTACCATGTTTACATGTTAACCAGGAGAGAGGGTGCCTTGTCTCTGCACTTTTGAAATAATGTTTTAAGAATCACCAGTGCTTACTAATACCTGACAAAGAAGGGAGATTCTTGGCCCTTGTGCTTGCCAGGGAGCGCTTTTTCCACTGAGCCATCTCCCTTCCCCCTTGGAAGTTTTTATAAAGAGTTTCACTGTCAAGTTTAGGCTGGCCTCAAATTCTCAGTGTTATGGTTTATGTCTAGTTGTTCCTCCAAAGCCTCCTACAGTCATAGGCAGGGACTTCTAGAATTTGAGATTAACTCATGATCCACTGGGATTATGGGTCTGAGTACTGCTGGGATTATGGGTGTGAGTACTTCCCCCAGGCTGGGGCAGAGAGCCTGACTGTAATATAAGAGTCAAAGGGACAGACTTTCTGTAGACGTTGCTCTTTGTTGCTGTTCTGCCACCATGAACCACTGCCCTCTGCCATGTGCCCCTCTGCCTTGGAGCCAGCTGAATATGAACTGAAACCTCCAGCAACTGTGAGCTAAATAAACCTTTCCTTCCTTTATGTTGGATTTTGGGTATTTGTCCTAGTAATGAGAGAAGAGTAACTGAAACACTCAGCAATCTTTCTGCCTCAGCTTCCCAAGTGCTGGGATTACAGGTGTCAATCACCATGCATAGTTTGAACAAGGAAGTTGATGTTTTACCATTTACTAAGTCCCTGTTTGAGGAACAACTGAAAACATTTCATTAGTTTCTCAAAATTGTTCAACTTGGAACCAGTGCATTCCATCATGTTACCGTGGACATACCAATTCCCACTATTATTATCTCAGGTATGTGGAACTGCATTGGGAATGCTGCCGTAACCAAACGAGGCTCTAGCATCAGAAATTCCAAGCACAAAATCTCATTAGCTACAATTCAATGGCAGTTAGCATCATGCTCTCAAATGGCTACTTCTGCTGCTATTTCTTTTATTTTTAATAAAAATACTTCTTACATCTACACAGAAATGGTTCCAGGGGCATTTTTAAATTATTATTCTTTCTTTGTTTTTGGTTGTTGTTGTTGTTCATTTTTTGTTGTTTATGATACTGGATATTGAACCCAAAGCCTTTGCTCCGAGCTCTATGCCCAGCCCTTTGTCCTTTGACACACAGTCTCACTAGTTTTTCTGGATGGGCCACCAAACCAAACTAGCTCCTGAGTTTTATCAAATGCTATTTCATCTCTTGTAGTTAGGTAATATTATTATTATTATGATGATGATTATTATTATTATTGGTAGTAGGAATTGAACTCTGGACCTTGTGCTTTCCAGGCAGTTGCTGACCCACTGAGCTATATTCCTGATTCAACATTTAATTTGTTCATGTGATAATTTATCATGACAAATTTTTTTCTCTATGCTAATACATTTAAAGAAACAAAAAAATGAGTACTTGGAATCCCAGAAGGAAAAGAGGTATATGCAGAAAAAAAAAAAATATTAAGATATAATGGCTAAAATTTTCTGTTACAAGGCATAAACCTAGATTTCTGAGGTCCCCAAAACCCTAGACAAGATTTTCCAAAGAAAATCTCACTGGGGCTGAGATAGCGTGGTAGTCTCAGCAGTTGCCTGGCAAGCACAAGGCCTAGACGGCGATCCCAGGACCGTATGGTGAGCTGAGCCCAAACCGGATGTGGGGGTGCAGGCCCGTAACTCTAGTGCTGGAGAGGCTGAGACAGGAGGATCACTATGAGTCTGAGCTAGGTAGCAAGACCCTGCACCAAATAAATAAGAATCTTATCTAGAATATTATACTCAAACTGCTGAAAGTCAAAGGTAGTGAGAAAAATCTTCAGAGCACCCAAAGGAAAAGGATACATTTCATATAGAAGAAGGAAGCTAACTCAAGTGAATTCTTATCATAACGTTATTACTTGTATGTAAGCATATATTTTCCAAACTGTCTACCACAATCCTATATCCAGAAAAACATCACAGAAAAGGTATTTAGGGTTGAGGGTATAGCTTAGTGGTGGACCATTGGCCTAGAATGTGTGAGGCCCTGAGTTTGATTCTCAGCACTGAAAATGAAAAAAGTATAAAGACATTTGTGGCAAAAGAAATGGAGGGCCAGGGAAATGGTTCAGTGGAATAAGTGCTTCCCTGGCCAGCTCAAGGGCCTGAGTTCAATCTCTGGTTCCACAAAAAAAAAAAAAAAAAAAATCAAAAAAATGGGGCATTTATGACTACCATTCATAGGCATACAGAAAAGTTCTCCAAACTGAATGCAAATGGTATCAGATAGAAATTCAAATCTATGAGAAGGAACAAGGAGCATGGGTAATGGTAAAGCTGAAGTTCTTCATCTCAATTTTTAAAAAAATGTAGTTAGTACTAGATCTACAGGGTCTTATAGTGATCCTCCTGTTTTCAGCCTCCCAAGTGCTGGGATGACAAGCGTGTGGCAGCATGCCCAATCTCAGTCTCAGTGCCATCTCAGCATGCTCTGGGGGTGGGGCCAGCGTGGCACATTAGGGATCGAACTCCATCCCTTCATCTCCCTAAGCAGATGCTTTAATCCACTAAGATATTCTGCTGGCCCTTTCATCTTAATTTTTTTCTTTATTTTAGGGAAGATACTAGATCTACAGGGTGTACAGGGTCACTACTAGATTGGACTCATAGTGATCTGCCTGTTTGCAGTCTCCCAAGAGCTGGGATTACAGGTGCACAGCACCACGCCCAGCCTCAGTTGCCACTCAGCATGCTCCGGGGGTGGGGTCGGCATGGCATCTTTCATCTTAATTTTTTAAAAACCATATAACTAAAATTCCAACTGGAAGCTGGGGAGATTGCTCAGCAGCATAATTGCCTGCTTGGCAAGCACAAAGTCCTGAGTTCAATCTCTGGTGCAAAAAGAAAAATAATTTCAACTGGAGTGTCAATGTGACTTTCTATGAATTACTTATTTAATTGTAACTAAGAAATGTAACAATACAATGGGAGGAGCTGATGATCAACACATGAATCATACACTATTCCATTGAGTTCCCTAATATATTATTAAGTATCCAATGTTGTCTTATTAAAAATATTTAATCAGAATCTAATGAACCTTATAGACATAATCTCTAGTTTACAATACAAACTGAAGATAGAAAAACAAGTTAAGGGCTGGCCAGATAGCTCAGCGGAGTAAAGGACCTGCTTCGGCAAAGCTCAGGGACTGGGGTTTGATCCCCCGACACCACAAGCTGTGCTGGCCCTGTCCAAAGGGCATGCTGAGACGGGGATTTAGACTGGGCATAGCGGTGTGCACCTGTTATCCCAGTGCTTGGCAGGCTGAAAACAGGAGGATCATTATGAGTCTGGTCTGTGTAGTAAGACCTTGTAGGCCATGTACTACTATATATATGAATATACATATATAAACACACATATACACACACATAAAGTTAAATGCATCTTGAGAAACAACAAGAGAAGTAAAGGATGTGCAAAAGAATATAGCTTTTCTTTTTTTGGCAGAACCAGGAATTGAACTCAGGCCCTTGTGCTTGCCAGGGAAACACTTATTCCACTGAGCCATCTCCCCAGCCCCAAGCTTTTCTAATTTTTTTAAAAGTCCATATTACATGATGATGGGAGGTGGATTCTTCACCAAAAGTGATTTAATAAGCATGACAATATAAACTATATGAGCCTGGTATGGTTCTTAGCTTCCTAAAAAGCAAAACAAAACAAAAACAATGGTTGCTAGGCATGGTGGCACACATCTGTGATCCTAGCACTCAGGAGACTGAAGCAGGAGGGTCACTGAGAGGCTGAGGCCATCCTGGGCTACCTAGTGAGCTCAAGTTCATCCTGAACTACATAGCAAGACCCCATCACAAAATAAATAAGAATATAAAACTAGTGGTAAAAGACAATCTTCAAACCACTGGAGAAATTTACCAGTGACTGAACATTAGAAAACATTATAGGATTGCTGTTTTTTTTTTTTTTTTTTATGACAATAATTTTTTTTATTGTTTTTAGCTATATTTTAGATATATACAATGAACATATATTGTTTTGGGATAAGTTTTAGATATACATAATGATCACATTCATCATAGGGAATTTGTACCTATATATGATATATTTTGATTCCTTTTCCCCCATCTCTTCTGTGCAACTCCCCTTCCCTGTCTATAAAGTGCTATTTCAATTTCATCCTTTAAAATTTTTTTCTTCATTCCCACCTCCCTTTCCTCCTTACCCTTACCCTTTCTTTTGAAGAGTTTCTTCCCATTTCACAATATCTATTGTACATTGTGACCGTTATTTACTCTTTCCATTTCTTATATCAGGGATGCAATACATTGTTTGCACATGAATTCAGTTTAGGTTATTCTTAATTCTAGGAGTCACAAGTTGGCTTTTTCAGTGTTGGTGATTGAAAACAGGGCCTTGCACAATCTAGGTAAGCACTCTACCACTGAGTTCATTCCAGGCCTTTATGTTGACTTGTTAAAGGTAAAGTTAATGCACTCAGAACAATATACAGTAGGCACACATTTTAAAAGTAAGGGATTAGCCGGGCGTGGTGGTGCATGCCTGTAATCCCAGCACTCGGGAGGCTGAGGCAGGAGGATTGTTGTGAGTTCGAGACCAGCCTGAGCTACAAAGTGAGCTTAAGGCCAGCCTGGAGTGCATAGTGAGACCCTGTCTCAAAAAGACAAAAAAAAAAAAAAAGAAAAAAAAGTAAGGGATTGGGCCAGGGATATAGCTCAGCAGAAAGGTGCCTTCCTGGCAAGTGCAAAGTCCTGAGTTCAATTTTCAGTTAAAAAAAAAAAGAGAGAAGGGGCATATACTTCCACTAGTTGGAGAGCACAGAAGCTTTCGTTGTGTCTCTAGAAAGATACCTATTTCATAATATTGTCTTTAATCCATTTCAACTTTAGCTTAGTGCATGGTGATAGACCTGGGTCAAGTTTTAGTTTTTTGCATGTAGCCAGTTTTCCAGCACCGTTTGTTAAAGAGGTTATCTTTCTTCCAGTAAGCGTGTTTGGCCCCTTTGTCAAAGATCAGGTGGCTAAATGTGTTCATAGAGGCCTCTGCATCTTCTAATCTATTCCACTGATCCTCAGGTCTATTTTGCTACCCATATCATGTTGATTTTATCACAGTAGCTTTGTAGTATAATTTCAAGTCAGGAATTGTAATGCCTCCTCCCCTGTGTTTGTTGGCCAGGATTGCCTTTGATATTTTAGGTCTTTTCTGGTTCCAAATAAATTTTAGGAACAATTTCTCTAGGTCTGGGAAGTGTGCTGGTGGCAGTTTGATACCATAAATATTGTCTTATAGCACTCATAAATTTGGAGAAAGCCTTTGCCAAGTCAGCATCAGTCTTTTGTCTACCGATCTATTTCTATTTTCTATATCACAGGGAATTTAGATTGCTTTGTTATCTGTTACAGAATTTATTATGAGAAAATTTCAAACCACTGTCAAGTTTTTCACCAGCTGTACTGTCAACATTCAACAAAGGCAATATTTCTTTCCCCTTACTTGGAGGGGGATAAAAATCTGAATAAGAAAATTTCTCATTTAATATATTATGAACAAGACTGAATGTAATGGTGCATGCCTGTAACCTCAGTGCTTGGGAGGCTGAAAACAGTAGGATCACGAAGAGTCTGATCTGTGTAGTGAGACCCTATAGACCCTGTACTAAACATATAAAAAAAAAAACCCTAAAAAATATTATG
>PVKA01018745.1:28399-43355 GCA_004027165.1 Ctenomys sociabilis
AAAAAAAAAAAAAAAAAAAAAAAAAAAAAAAAAAAAAAAAAAAAAAAAAAAAAAAAAAAAAAAAAAAATTATGAATAATTGTGTCCAGGTTGAAAGACACTGAGTGGTGATAGAAAAATTTTGAAAAATATTATACTTGTGTTTACCTGTCTCATGAATTTATTGTTAGTAATACTGATCACCATAAAAATAGCACATTAGTAAGCAAATACCACATGCTAGATGCTGTTCCAAGGGTTTGTTTTTTATATTAAGTAGCTTATTTATATTTTTCCTAAAGATCATTTTATGGTGAAACTTTAAATGCAACATTGACAGCATTTAAGCAACTGATCCACTCTAACCATTAAAAGAGTGTCTTTTCCAGTTGGGAAATAATGTGAGAATTCAGGGGGTCAAGAATATGCTGGATCTTGGCCTGGGGCTTTTGGCAACTTAAGGAATCAAGTGATACCTGCCTCTTCTCCCAGAGAGTATTCCCCTTTGGGCACGAACAAACATGTGAAAACAGCAACATTGAAACATCTCAGTTTTATATTTTGTTACTTTAAAAAAAAAATTTCCCTGATACTTTTCTCCTTTCAACAATACTAGATATTTTATTTTATTTATTTTGTTACTGAGAAAACAATTATGTATTTAGAATTAGTCAGCTGGACACTGTTTAGATGATCCCAATTTTGTTGGCAACATCCAATGCATCATAATCAGGAGCAGTCAAACATACGCCTTCTCTCCATCAGGCCTGATTAGGGTACTGACCCCGGCAACATCGATGTCATAGAGCTTCTTTACAGCTTGTTTGATTTGGTGCTTATTGGCTTTGACATCCACAATGAACAAGGGTGTGTTGTTGTCCTCGATCTTTTTCATGGTTGACTCTGGTCAGGGGGGATCTTGATGATGGCACAGTGGGCAAGCCTGCTTCTCCTGGGGGCGCTCTTCCGAGGGTACTTGGGCTTCCTCCAGAGCCGCAGGGTCTTGGGACGGTGGAAGGTGGGCGATGTTCTTTCAGTGGCTGTGGATGCCTTTCAGCATGGCCTTCTTGGCCTTCAAAGATTTTGCTTTGGCTTCAGCTTTGGGAGGGGCAGGTGCCTCCTTCTTTGCCTTTGGCGCCATCTTGGTAAAAAGCAATAGTAGATATTTTAGACAGCATGAAATTGACTTGGCTATAAATGAAGTTGTACCAAAGTAAAATGAGGCAAAAAACCAAAAGGACACACACAAAACCCTAAAGTTTGGTTTCAGAAATTTATGTATCACAAAACTTGTCAGCTCAACTCCCAAAGTAATTCCTTGGCAAACTATTGGATACACATCACCACCCATAAAGCAATTGCTAACAATGTCTTTTAGTAACAAGGCAAGTGTGAGGCAGGGTAATTAAAAAAAAAAATTACACTCCCTGATGCACAGGGTTTCTAAGATGGCCATGCATAAATTCCTGTAAAGACTTAAATCAAACCAAGTCCATTTAGATAGCTGATTATCCATAATGGTAAAGGATGTCCCAGAGCTCAAAGTTTCCCTCCTATTTACAGTAAGAGTTTCTTACCACTCTTACTGTAAATCTTTGATGCTGAATAAGTTGATACTGCTGATGAAAATCCTTCCCACATTTCTTACACTTGTGTGATTTCATGGTAGATTGAACTGTCTGATGTTGAATAAATCAATCACTACAATTAAAGGCCTTCCCACATTCTTTAGTTTTATAGTGTTTTCACTAGTATGAATTCTCTGTTGAGAGAGCCCTGAGTTAGAATGAAAGAACTTCTTCCTCCTCTTCCTCCTCTTTCTCTTTTTCTTCCTCCTCCTCCTCCTTCTCTTTTTTAGAACCAGGGATTGAACTCAGGACTTTACTTTTCTCAGGCAGGTACATGTGCTCTTGAGCTATCTCCCCAGCTTATATTCTTTACATATGTAATTTCCAACTAGAATTAACTGTCTGAGCATAAATTAATTTCAAATAAGACTAAATGTTTTCCCGCATTTTATACATTCTGAGGTGTTCTCCCTGGCATGAATCTACTGCTGTGTTTTAAGTTCTCCAAGACTGAAGGCTTTCCTCCATTGCTTGCATTCCTATGGTTTCAAATTAGTATGAACTACCTGATGTTAAATAAGATCTGAATGATGCTTAAATATCTTCCCATTATAGAAATATAGATATGAGACAAAAGCCTAATGTGCCAAGAGAGCAGGGAACAATAGACAGAGCCCAAGGAGAGCTGCTGTCTCTTACTTGTAAATTCCTGGCCAGCTGGGATTCATGGCTGCAGATAACAGCTTCTCCTGCAGGTGTCCTGTTCTTTTGATCCCTTGCTGGGATGTTATCAGCTAGCATTTGTGTGGATCTAGTGTTAGGCAAATGGTGGAAGTCAGTAGAGATAATAGTTTGTGTTAACTTAAGTAATTATGCACATTCCTTAGCCTGCCTTTAGCCCTCAATAAATGTGAGAAGCTTCTGAGTCTTGGGGCTCATTTGGAGAAACTGATCTCAGTGAGACCTCTGAGGCTATTTTCATCGTTTCTTTCAGCACCGACCTGTAACATACAACATCCCACATTCTTTATATTATGTGGCCTCTCACCAGTATGAATTGTCTGATGTTCCACATGTTGAAAGCCTCTAAGGGTCTTACCACAGTTCCTAAAATTGTAGTTTCTCACTGACACAAATTATTTTTGTTTATGAAGATTTGATCCCTGCTAAAAGCCTATCTAAAGCCGGGCGTGGTGGCGCAGGCCTGTAATCCCAGCACTAGGGAGGCTGAGGCAGGAGGATTGTTGTGAGTTCGAGACCAGCCTGAGCTACAAAGTGAGCTTAAGGCCAGCCTGAACTGCACAGTGAGACCCTGTCTCAAAAAGACAAAAAAAAAAAAAAAAGACAAAAACAAACAAACAAAAAAAGCCTATCTACATTGCAAACATTCATGAGGTTTGCACCAAAAAGACACACACAAAACCCTAACGTTTGGTTCCAGAAACACTGTGATTTCTTTGGTATTCAGTAAATGTATATTTGGGACAAAGGGCTTTCTACATTATTTAAATTGATATCGTTTCCCATCAGAATGAATCTTCTTATGTTGCTAAAATCTGTAAAGATGACCAAAGGCCTCCCTGCGTTCCTTACATACACAGGGTTTCACATCTTGGATTTTTTTGCTGCCAACACATATGTCGGTATAACCTAAAACTTTCTCCATATTCAAAAGCTTTCAAACAAATATGAATTTTTGATATTCAGTAAGGTGAAAGTGATATCTGAAGCCTTTCCCATATTAACTATATTCACAAGGTTTCGCACCGGTATGAATTCTCAGGTGTCGAATAGCTATACATAAAACCTAAATGCCTTCTCATACACATTGCCTTCTCACACACATAAAACAATGTGAAACTTGTGATGCTTCATAAAATGCTGGAGAGCTACACAGATCTTTACATTTGCCTTATATTCACAGGATCTCACATCAGTATGATCTCTCTCTCTCTCTCTCTCTCTCTTTCTCTCTCTCTCTCTCTGTATGTTAGGGGAAGGGCTGACAAGGTGTTCAGGGTATCACTAGTAGATTGGACTCATAGTGATCCACCTGTTTACAGCCTCCCAAGAGCTGGGATTACAGGCACGCGCCACCATGCCCAGTCTCAATTGCCATCTCAGTGTGCCCTTGGGAACGGGGATGGCACAGCAGGCCTGGGGATTGAACCCCTGGCCCCTGTGCCTGCTTGTAGGTCCCTTAATTCACTGAGCTATTTAGCTGGCCCAGGATTTATATTCTTGAATTCCATTAATTTTGTGGCTTCCCATTTTTTGTGCTTTTATTTAATCTTTTTCTGTTCTTTTCTGATTTACTGTTTTCCATTTTATATAAGTATTATTCTTCCCTCATCTTATCGAATGAATAGCTAACTTACTAAATTTCAGCAGATCTTCTGGAAATAAAAGATACATTAGGAGAAGCATCCTGGGGCCAGAGAGATAGCTCAGCAACATAAGCACCTGCCTGGCAAGTGCAAGGTCCTGAGTTCAATCCCTGGTACTGCTTTAAAAAAAAAAAAAAAAAAAAAAACCTGAAGAAGCAGCTTGAAATAAAAGCAGATCAACAATTAAAGCCATGGGAGAGTGATGAATTGTTCCTGAGAATCTCAACCAGTTTTTCCTTTGGGTAAACTAATTAATTCCAAATGCAGCTAGAGATGAAAGGAAAGTGGTAACAAAGTTGTAGCTGAAACCAAAACTGAAGACTATCACTGGCCCAGCTTAATCCTTGATTGTATTATATCAACTCACCCATGTTTTTTTGTTTGTTTGTTTGTTTTTTTTGCGGAACTGGGGATTGAACTCAGGGCCTTACGCTTGCCAGGGAAGTGCTTATTCCACTGAGCCATCTCCCCAGCCCCTTTTGATTGTATTATATCAACTAATCTGAAATTATATCATACTAAGAAAGAAGTGTGTAAATACTCTATATCATCACCTGGAACCTCTTCAGTTCTTTTGCACGCGATGTACAGCATACAGTCAGAACTAGTAGTAATTTGAAGGGGAATTGTCATATGGTGAGAGAGAAGCAATCACACAGGAGATACAAAAATGAAGGCATACAAGAACTTAAAAACTGGGCTGTTGATATAGCTCAGCAGACTAAGTGCCTGCTTAGGCAAGCACAGGAACCAGGGTTTGATTCCAGGCCCCACCTGCCAGCTCCACCCCCAGGTGTCCTCTGCCAGCCTGGGACAGACTGGTCTTGGTCGTGCATGTCGGTAATTCCAGCACTGAGGAGGCTAAAAACAGGAAGATAAATACAAGCCAGAGCTGTGTAGTGAGACCTTGTACCAAATACAAAACAAATCTTAAAAACTATGCCTAAATTGTTCAAGAAAACTGATTAAATATAGTAGTAAAAGGAGGTAAAATAGAACAATTAAGAATTCCAACAGACAATTGGAAGTTATAAAACAGAATCAAATTAGAAGACAGAACCTGATATGAAAAATATCACTTTAATAGTAGACTCATCAAACAGAAGATAAGGTTAACTGATCTGAAATAACAGATCAACAAAAATAGTCAAAGTTTCAGTGAAGAGAAAAATAGAGGGAAAAAGAATATAAACACATGATATAATTGTGAGATTATTCTCAAAAGATCTAATGTAAAAAGACTTTAAAAGAGAGGAATGATGGGCAAATGTTTTCAATACTTCTACTTCTGGATAGAGCCTATCAGAGCACTGCAAAATAACATCTCCTGGGCCAGGAATATAGATTAGTAGAATAAGTGCTTGCCTGGCAAGCACAAGGTCTTGAATTCAATGCCCGGTCCCACAAAAACAAAACAAAAACATCTTCCCTGCTGTATTACAAAAATAACATTCATCATGAGAATAATTATGATTCATTCTAGCCTATGAAAACCATAAGGTGCTTTTGTATTAAAGAGAAAAACAAGGGCCAGGGAGATAGCTCAGTGGCTTAAGCACCTGCCTGGCAAGCACAAGGTCCCAAGTTCAATCCCTAGAACTGCCCCCCCACCCAAAGAGAGAAAAACAAGACACCAAGATACCTGGTCTCTGTATCCGTACATCTGAAATTAAAATTCAGCATTTACAGACATTCTGAGAATACACAATAGAAACTTTTTTGACAATGGTTATGCAGAGAAAGTCCAAAAATTCAAAGCTCTACTAACTTATGAAAAAAAAAAAAAAAAAAAAAGAGCATCTTTAGGCAGAAGAAAAAGAAAAAACAGAAAGGCAACCGAAGAATAGAAAAGATTCAGGTGCTGAACAGGGGTACCCATTTCCACTCAGTAAATTTCAAATAAATTCTTTGAGAATATGGAGTAGGAATGTTTTGGGTTTCTTACCATCAGCAATAAATATACAGCAGAGGAAGCAGACAGTCGCAAAGCAGATTGTACATCATTTCGTGCAGAGATCCAAGAAGTCCAAGTTGGTGTAATTCTCTAACATCGTATTTCTGTACAAACTCCTCTGATGGGAGTTCATATAGCCCCACTCCTGAGAGAAGTATATGACCACATCACTAGACATCTATGGTGCCTTCAAGGATATACCCATGCATTATATGTAAAAGTAAAATTTTTAAATATGGAATGTTAAACTCTGAGAAAGAAGCAGTATATCAAAACAAGTCACTTTAAGTTACACAATCATGACATAGTTATGTGAATGTAGATAAATTAGCATGTCTTAAATGATATATACACAATCTTGAATCCTGTCACAGCACAAAAATTCCCTAAACAATATGGAAAACCCCAAATTTATATAAATTAGTCATCAGACTTTTCTAGTTAAATCAACAAGTGTATATAAGCCCATTACTTTCTATGTACCTAAATCACAGATTATTTATGAATGTGCCTTCGAAGAGCATAGCAAAAGATAATACTCAGCTCCTCAAATATATTATAGAGTCTGTCAGCCAAAATTGAATAATAGGAATTGACTTTACCCTTCTACATGAATTTTACATTTTATTCAACAACATAAAACAATGGCTTTCAAGGCAGAAAACATTGGGTGATGGCCAAATGTGACCCTGGAAATGCATGTAAGAGATGAGGTGAGGCTCACTATAAGGAGACCATCCAGAACCTAGCAAGGCATAGGGATGAGAACCGATACAAAGCCAAGTGGGCTTCTTGAGAGTTATCCTCAGAGCAAAACCAGATAAAGAGATTGTAAGGAAATTATAAACCCGGATCCTTCACAAAGTTTGGTGTCTCTGTGTGTGTGTGTGTGTGTGTGTGTGTGTGTGTTAGAGGGGATCAAATCCAAAGCTTTGTGCATGCAGAGAAAGAGCTAAGCCATAGTCCCCTTTACAAATATTGATGGAAATATTCTAAGAAAATTTTGGGGGGGTGGGGAGATGGCTCAGTGGAATAAGTGCTTCTCTGACAAGCTCAAGGGCCTGAGTTCAATTCCCGGCTCGGCAAAAAAAAAATTTACTACATAGACTCAAAAAAAAAAAAAAAAAAAGGAAGCTTCTTAAGTCAGTCTAAGGAAGCACAGGGAAAGTGTACTTTTCATGAAACAGCAACTGTAGTGAATGGAGTATAAAGAAACAGAGAACAAGTCCTTCTCCATATCAATATACCTACATTCTTTTTTATTTTTTTGGTGGAACCGGGGATTGAGCTCAGGCCCTTGCGATTGCCAGGGAAGTGCTTATTCCACTGAGTCATCTCCCTGGCCCTCAGCTGTGATTCTGACGGGCTTTCCTTTATAGGTGATTTATTTTCCTTAATAGCTTTTAATATTCTATTCTTGTGTTGAATTTCTGGAATCTTGACTATGAGACATCTAAAATAAATTTGTATTCGTAATCCATTGGAAAAGTGCTAGCCCCTAGCCCACACTAATGAATTCATGAAAGCTAGTTCCATTTTTTTTTATTAATTTGTCTGATCCTCTCCCTTAGAAAGCGACTTGTTTAGGTCAAGTAATATCCTCTTCCATATTTCCTTTAATTCCTAACTCTAATAAATTGCCTACTCTTCTTGCTGATGTGTCCCAAAACTTTTTCTGATGCAAGTCAATGAACTTGAGTGGGGTGCAAGCCAAGATGGGGCCTCTACTCATTTCTCTGGGAGATTCCGCCAAAATGCCAATTTTGTAATTTCCGGTGGAGTTGAGCAAAAGATCCTAAGATGACTGGTAAGAGTTGCATCTTTTTTCTGTGTTTTCTTGGTCACAAGTGAATACAGTCTAATATAGTAAAGCTTGTTCAGGGTTGCGCAAACCGCTCGTTATTTGACTTATTAGCTTATAAATAGCATTTCTTTATAATTATTTCACCATCCCCCATATTTCTAACTTGTTACACGTTTACGAGGAAATACTGAGCAATTAAGAAGAAACTATCTAATCCAAAATAAAAATTGCAGGGTGGCGGGCACCTCAGGATTACACAGGATTCTGGGATATGTAGTCCAAAGATTTTTCTGATTGCAACACTTTTGGCCCAGCAAAGCGCGATTATGATCACTGCTCCACTGAGGAAAGAAGAAACTACAGTATAACCCATGGCCCATATCTTTGCTGGCACTCCCGCTACCTGAGGGAGAGAATAGGAAACTAGTTCTGCTGGAGGATTCTGGGAAACACGACACAGGCTGCAGGTGTCTCAGCGTGCACTTCCGCTCAAAAAGGCGGGGTTAGCGTTTCGGTGCCTCGCGGGAACCTGGGAAATGTAGTTCCAGAGCGCCGCGTAGCTCGGACACTTCCGCTGTGAGATGTTGAACCTGCGGCCTGCGTTTGTCTTAGGGAGGTGAGTGACTTCGGAATCCCTCGACCTCTTTTCTTTTGTGGCCGGCTCGTGGGGCCAGTGAAACCCGCACCTCGGTCACTGCGGAAGAAGCTACGGCCAACGGCGGAGGGCGACCTTGCGGGGCATTGAGCGGTGTCTGAGAGCCGCTCTCCATAGCCGCTGCCTTGGGCACCGTTCGCGGATCCCCGAGTCGGAGACGCCTGGGTCCGGCTGCGTCTGTGGGTCCCCGCGGTTCCCCGTTGGCCAGCCCGCTTTCGTGCACCTCGCTCACACCCTGTCGCGCCTAGCGGCGTAGTCCGTTGAGGGAGCATCTTCCTGCGCCTTGCTTTCCGCTTTACGGGCACCCCACTCACCTTACGGCGTTTGTTTTCGGACTCGGGATGGAGCGCACGTAAAATGTTTGGAACAGTGCGGGCGTGTGGCCAGGTGTAATGTTACAGTACTACGAGGAGTGTTCCTTGTGGAAGCTCCTCGAGGGGCTCTGTTTGGTACCGAAGGAAAAGGAGAATGCCCCGCTACTACTACCTCCTCGCTTTTCTATTTGCTGTTGATAACAGGTTTTGCTATATACCCTACATTTATGAACCCTTTTGAGAAAAAGCTTCCATTTCCATCCCGTTTTTCAAAAGTGTGCTGAAAAAGTAATGTTCGGACCAGATTCAAAACAGCATGTTTTTTGTAACACCTCGTATATCGGGTGATAAAGGATTCTCAGAAAGCAAAAGGTAGGCTCTCTTCAGATTCTGTATAACTTCTGAAAAAAAAATATATAAAGAAAAAATGCATTATTCATAGATGGATTCTTGGGGTAACCTCTGGATTTTCCAAGATTACAGGCAAGCTCGTGGTATCCCCCCCCCCCCCCAGCCTTGTTTCCTTTCTGAAGAAGGGATGTGAATCCTGGGCCGTCAGAGGCCATTGTGGCCCATCTTAGAAGGTGTTTTGTTCATTAGATTTTTGTTCTATATGGTGTTCAGTTATTGTTGAATATTTGGGAAGATATGTGAGGTGAGTAACTGCTGTAATAGCTATACATCGAGTGATAGGTTGCGTTCTGAGAACTTTAGGAAAAATAGCACGTTTAACCTTCACAGAGCTGCCTGCTAATCCTGTGAGTGCGCTATTTTACAGAGAATAAAAAGAAATGGAAACAATGGGTTATTTGTGTCCCAGTTCTGCTAAGAATGGTGGAATTTGTGTCTAGAGCTTTCGATCTTTCTGTTTTGATACTGTTAACAATCTATGAAAATATTCAGCTACAAGTAAGGAACTAGCTGCAGAGGAGTTATTTGGCAGCAAGTTGGAAATGAAATTGGAATCTTATTGTTAATGCTTTAAAAAATTGCTTTTCATGTTTTGTGCAGAGGCTTTTGAAGGAAGCACAGTGAGTTTCAACTTACCTGTAAAATGTTTAACTATTTTCACTTAATTTTAAGCAATATATATATAGTTCTAATCATACAAATGAAGCTCTTTGTAGAGAATTCAGAAAGTATAGAAATATGTAAAGAAAAATTATCTATAACATTCAGATGCAGGGACTCCTTGTTGAACAAGTGAATTTCATTGCTGCAGCTAGGTTGCTGAATAAGGCATTGTGTGTATTATGTGCGTTACGATATTCAGAACAAAGAAATTGTCAGAAGAAACTAGGTTGATGACTGCTTTTTATCTGTGTAACTTTCACATGCAGTACTATATGTCCGTTTTTTTTTTTTTTTTTTGCAGAACCAGGGATTGAACTCAGGCCCTTGTGCTTGCCAGGGAAGCGCTTATTCCATTGAGCCATCTCCCAGGCTACTATATGTCTAATAATACAGAACTACAATGTTGTACAGTACAATAAGCAAAAATTACGGTGTAAAAATACTATATAAAATTGTAATATGAAATTACTGTTTAAACAAGCTGTCCTGTACAAAAAAAAGACATTGAGGCTGCATAAACAAGATGTCTAGAACTGTTTTTTGTTTTTGTTTTTGTTTTTTAAAGCCAGAAGTCTGAATGGCTCACCTGGGTCTTAAGTCTCATCAGTCATTAAGCAGGACATTGAATGAGTATTTGTATTAACATATTCATGCACCTTTGTGAGTTTTTAATGCATATTTGTCTGTGTTCTAAAACCATCACACTGAGTAGTGAGATTTTGCTTCTTTACTATGGAAATTTGTGAACATATCCGATATATGTATAATGGAGTCCTATGCAACCACTGACCTGTTAACCTTGCTCGTGTGACTGCTTCAACCCCCTACATTTTTTCTATTGATTATTTTAAAGCAAATGCAGCCGTTGAGTCAGTAGGACTTAAAGATTATCATAAACCAGATGTGTTATTACGTAACTGTAGGTAAGCCCAGCATTTTGAGAGGCTGATGCAGGAGGATCTCAACCAAGTTTGACCCCTATCTGGGCACCTTAGCACAGTAGTGAGGCCCTATCTCAAAATATAAATAAGAAGGGATGGAGTGTACCTCAATGTAAAGAAATACTATAAAAAAAACTTATTTGTAAAGACTAGGAAGTGAGAGATTATGTTCATTTGCTAGAGCTATCATTACAACATAGCACAGACTGGGTAGCTTGTAGCAACAGAAATCTTTTTTTTAATAGTTCTAGAGACTGGAAGTTCGAGATCAATGTGTTAGGAGCTTTGGTTTCATCTGAAGCCTCTCTCTTCTGTGCAAGAACTCCTGGGCTATCGCTTGGTGTGTTAACTTCCCTACTTCTGGAAAGGCAACGTCTGCATTCTGAGGTACTGAGGGTTAGAGCTTAGTGCACAAATTTGGGAGAGAACACAGCCTGTAATAGATGTTAAGAGTTAACAGCAACTTTTAAGGTTTTCACTTAAGGAGAATAGACTGTAGTTATGTGAGAAAGCTAAAAAGGGAAGAAGTCAGGAAAAAGATGATTGGTTTTTTTGTTCCTTTAAAGTTGTGCTAGAATACAATTGAGCCTATCTGCCTTATTTCCTTCCTTCCTTCCTTCCTTCCTTCCTTCCTTCCTTCCTTCCTTCCTTTTTTCTCCCTCATTTTTCCTCTCTCCCTTTTATTCATTTTTTTCTTTTTTCTTTTTCTTCTTTCTTTGTCTTTCCTCTATTTCTATTATTATTAGTATTTTAAATGTATTTGGTTGTTACAGGGTCTCACTGTGCAACCTGAATTTGTGTTGATCCTCCTGTTTTCAGCCTCCCCAGGGCTGGGGTTACAGGCATGTGCCACCATGACCAGACTCTGGCCTGCTCAGCCTGCCTGGGGGGTGGGGCTGGCGCAGCATGTGGTGCAGGGGATGGAACTGTGGTCCCTGCACTTGCCGAAGGAGGTACTTTAGTTCACTGAGCTATCTCACCGGCCCCTCCTCTCTTTCTGTCTCTTTCATTCTTCTGTTCACTTCTTTTCTGTGTTTTGTGGACTTCTTCATATTCTCAGAGTGCATCAATAGGTCAGCAAAGAGGTGTGTGTAGTGAGTAAGTGTGATGCATGTAGCTGTCCAACCAGCAGCTGAAAAAGAAGTGCAGTGCTGGGCTGGGGAGATGGCTGAGTGGAATAAGTGCTTCCCTGGCAAGCGCAAGGGCCTGAGTTCAATCCCCGGTTCTGCCAAAAAAAAAAAAAAAAAAAGAAGAAGTATGGTGCTGCCACTTAGGCTTAGAGAACACGCTGAAAGTATGTCCCTTGGCTTTTATCTCACTTACTTTTGGTGGGCCACAGAATCCATCAACTCTTTCAGAGGATTCAGATGTTGATGTACACTTGCAGATCATATTGTCATGATATAAAACAAATTCCTTTGGAGACACCATGACCATTTGCTATTTTATTTATTGCATGAAGACCGGAAGGAGTGGCTGACATTTCTTGGGTTTCCCTTATGACTTGCAGGACTCCAGGTTTTTTTGGCTAACTCATTTATTTCTCATGAAAGTTATTCATGTTCTTATTTTAAAGGGAAAGAAATATGCATAAATGACAACTGAATAAACACCTTTTTTTTTTTTGAGACAGAGTGTCACTATCCTGCTCAGGCTGGCCTTGAGCTCCCAAGCTGGTCTCAAATTCAAAGAGATACTCCTGTCTCAGCCTCCTGAGTACAGGGATTACAGGTGTGTGCCACCATACGTGGCCTAAACAAGTGTCTTGCTAGTTCACTCTAAAAGAGGAAGAGCCTGGATCAAATCTGAGCACCTAGGTTGGAAACTTTGCTGGAGCAAAGTAGCTGGATGGCCTTAATGAAGTTGCTTTACTTCTCTGGGCCTCAGTCTCCATACCTAACAAGCAGGATGATATCAATGCATACCTCCTAAGGTTCCTGTCATTAAATGAGACATGATATATAAAGTGCTTAAAATAGCCCAGGAATATAGTCAGCCTCTGTGAAAAGTGCTTGCAGAAAAATGGAAACAACTTGATTCCAGGTCTGACCTTGTGGCTCAGCTGTTATAGAGGAGCTAGGCCACATAGCCAGTGCATAATTAAAAGAACAGAGTAACACACTGGGGAGGGAGCCTATCCACAGAAGACATTGGATCTCATGGTTAGGCCTCGGGACCCTGAGAGACTCAAAAATGTTAAGGCAGCACTTCGATTCTGAGGCTTGGATGCATACCAGAGCTTGAGAACTATTGCCTAGGTTAAAGTGTCACATTGCCTGGATTCATTGCTTGGTGCATTGTGTTGTCTGGACATTGAAGGAGTGGCCCAGGTCTGAGGAAAGGTATAAAACTTCAGATGTCAGTACCCCTCCTCCACAGGGTTTGATTCAATTGATGTGGATTGGAACTTCTAAGTTGTACTGTGATTCTCATCTGCTCTCAGCTTGACAGCCATTGTCCTGGTAGGTAAAGCACAGAGTGAAATCTTGACTTTCTGTTGACTTCTGATAAATCATGAACAAGTGACTTTTCTGTACTTTGATTTCTTTTGGGCAGCTCAGCCCACCCTAAGGGCGGAGCTGGTGCTGCATGTGGTGCTGGGGATCGCCTGCCTAAGCTTGCCTAAGCAAGTGCTTTAGACCACTGAGCTATCTCACCAGCCCCTGTACTTCAATTCTTGACCTGTAAAATGGGCATAATTGTCTTCTCAGTCCTTAGACTTGTAATGAACATTGATTGAAATACTGGCTCTATTCATGCAAACAGTGCCCAGTAGATAAGTTTTTCATCAATTGTCTGGACTTCCTTGTGAATACATCAGGATCTTAGGGTTAATCCTGGTTCTCTATTAGGATTGGTAGAAAGGTGAGAGGTAGAATCCCAAAGTCATCAGGCTGTCTGAGAAACTCCAGAGCACTATCTCTGACTGATGATTCTCAATTGTGATCTAGGGATCAAACACATGAGCATCAGCTGGGGTGATAAAAGTGTGGCTTCTTAGCTAGGTGTGGTGATGCCTGTGTAGTCTTTCATCTGCTTCCACCCATTTGTCAGGAGGTAGATTCAGTCAGTCAGTCAGTTGTGAGCTCTGCTAAGCAAATGATTTTGTTACAAGCTCTGGTTTAGGTTCTTGGGAATGCATTCCAGGTATTAATCACCAGGCAGATGTCAGATTTACTAGTTATCCCTTTTCCCACAGAAGGGATGGAAGGATCTCTCCACAAAACACTTTTCCTAGAGATTTTTGGGCAAATATAGAATTAGAACCAAGTGAATCACGATTTCTCGAGGAGGATTTCTTCTACGATTAGAAGAAATGTGCCACACTAGGTGTGTTAGTGTTCTGTGACTATAATGGGATCGCCTTATGAGAAGGTTGATTTAGCCCCCAGGTATGGAGGGTCCATATTCAGTTGGCCTCCTTGGTCTGAGTCTGTGGGAAAGCCACAACCAGAAGCTGCACACAGGAGTGTATGGTGGAACAGAATTGCTCACCTCATGGTCATGGCACAGAAGAGAGAGGAAGAAACAGGGCCAGAATCCCACTGACCCCTTCGAGGCTGTACTTGCAGTGACCTAAAGTTTCCCATAGGTGCCACCCATTAAAGCCTCTATCCTCTGCCAATATTG
Source organism: Ctenomys sociabilis (assembly GCA_004027165.1). Taxonomy (NCBI): domain Eukaryota; kingdom Metazoa; phylum Chordata; class Mammalia; order Rodentia; family Ctenomyidae; genus Ctenomys; species Ctenomys sociabilis. Next base: position 42,705 of record PVKA01018745.1, read on the forward strand.
CTACACTGGGGACCAAGCCTTTAGCATGGGGGCTCTGGGGCCATTTGGTATCTGAACATTGCAGCAAGCTTCACAGTAAGGTTCTTCTATCTGAAATAAGAGGACTTACTACTACTTCTAATTAATTAATACTAAGCCCCACCATTACCACTGCCTCATAGTACAAGGGATTGAACCAAGAGGGTGTTGAGTTACATCCCCAGCCCTTGTTTTATTTTATTCTGAGGAGTGTCTCCTCAATTCCCCGAGATTGCCTTCACTGTGCAGCCCTCCTGTCCCAGCCTCCATAGCTGATATTACAGCTGTGCAACTTATTTTATCTTGAGTTTCTCTCCTTATGGTCAGAGTCAGACCCTACAAGGAGAATTCATGATAGGGCTGCGTGTAGGTTGTGTGCGTTGTTCACTGTGTAGTGGCCCTGAGCAGGGTTTTCAGCGGCATCTGGAATTCAGCCCATGCTCTGCTCATCAGGCTGTGCTGCTTTGCTGCCCTGAATGATTTGGTAAGTCTGGGCTGAAGTAACATAAATACCAGGGACCAGGTCGGTCGGTCGGTTGGTCTGTCTGTCTGTCTGTCTGTCTGTCTCTTTCTTTCTTTCTTTCTTTCTTTCTTTCTTTCTTTCTTTCTTTCTTTCTTTCTTTCTTTCTTTCT
>PVKA01018746.1:8424-36237 GCA_004027165.1 Ctenomys sociabilis
AAAAAAAAAAAAAAAAAAAAAAAAAAAAAAAAAAAAAAAAAAAAAAAAAAAAAAAAAGAAAATCTAAGAGTCAATCTAAGGAAGGAAGTAAAAGACCTTTACATTGAAAACTACAGTACTCTTAAAAAGGAGATCAAAGAAGATAGCAGAAGGTGGAAAGATACCTTTTGTTTTTGAGTAGGAAAAACTAATATATTGAAAATGGGCGTACTTCCAAACTTGTTATACATATTTAATGTAATTCTGATCAAAATATCAAATAACATGTCTCACAGAATCAGAGAAAATAATCCTAAAATTCATTTGGACCCCAAAGACATATGAGACTAGCAAAAGCAATTCTGGTCAACAAAAGCAAGGCAGTGGACATCACAATCCCTGATCTAAAATTACACTGCAGAGATACTGTGATACAAATAGTATAGTACTGGCAAAGAAATAGACTGGAGGATCAATGAGACAAATTAGAAGGTTCAGAAACAACTATAAACATACTCAGCCATCTTTGACAAGCCAAACACATCGTTCTTCACTGGAAGAATGATAGACTCTGTTCTAAATGGTGCTGAAAAAAACTGGCTTTCCACATGCTAAAGATTAAAACTAAACCCTTGTCTTTCATCATGCACTAAACTCAAATTAAAATGGGTCATATATTTAAATACTGTAGTAAACCAGAAATACTAACTCGGCTGGAAGAGAAAATAGGTAAAATTCTAAAAGACACACTGGTGTAGGTAAATACTTCATGAACAAAACCCAGTTTCACAGGAGATATCACAAAGATCAACAACTGGGAAGTTATCTTATTAAAAAGTTTTTGCACAGCAAGAGAAACCACCAACAGAGTGAAGAGACAGCAAAAAATTTTTGGCAGCTGTTCCTCAAAGGACGAATATTTAGAATATATAAAAAATTGAAAAAAAATCAGACCCCCCCCCTAAGTTTAAAGACTCCAGCCACAAACGGGCATCTGAGATGAATGCATACTTCTCAGTTGAAGAAATACAAATAGCAAATAAACATAAGAAAAAAATGTTCAACACCTCTGATAATTTAAGAGATACAAATTGAAACAACACTGAGACTCCATCTCACCTTGGAAAAAATGGCTTTTATTAAGAAATCAACCGATAATCAAATGCTGGTAGGGTTTTGGGGAAAAGGGGACCTGTTTCCATTGTTGGTGGAAAGTACAGAAGTTCCTAAAAAACTGAAACGAGAGGTTGGCCAACAGTTCTTCTTTTTAAATCTTCCCCAAAATACTAAAGCTCATAGCACAGCAATATATGCACAGCCATGTTTAGAGCAGCGTGGCTTGTACTGGGTAAATCCTGGAAATAATCCAAGTGCCACCAACTAACAAATGGTTAGAAAAGATTCTTCTAATATAGTGGATTGCTACTCTGTCATAAAGAAGGATAAATCTGAGACGTTTCTAGCTAAATGGGTGGAACTTGAGACACATGTCTAAATCCTGTATTCTCTTGTGTGAGAAACCAAAAGTGTAAACAAGGCCCAAATGTATAATAAGTGTTGGAAAATGGGAAGAAAATGTTCAAGTGTGATGGGGAACAAGGGAGGGAGTGGGAAAGGAAAGAAGGGACAGGAAAAAAGAATAGGAAAAAATGGAAACAAAGCTTTTGTAAATGAGGGGAAAGGGGTTGAAGAAAGAGGAGGGAGATCAGAAAAAAAAAAAAAAAGAAGCAAGCTAGATCATGTACAGGTATAAGTTCCCTGTAATGAATGTTATCATTGCATATCTAAAATGTACCACTAAAATTAAAAAAAGTCCTAGCTCTGAAAGCAATTCTAAATATGTTCTTCAAAAGTCTTTTTTTTTTTCTTTGAAGCATTGTCAACATTACTGGATTGTCAAAAATGATAGCTGTTAGAAAGGAATGCTTCATGATAATGATTTCCTGACATTTTTACATAAAAACAAACTCTCTTAATTGTCACTTCCCTTATGGATAGTATGCCTAACTTCTTTAGTAAAACAAAATATTGCATCTTCTTTGTTTGAATATGTTTATACTCTTTACTGTGCAAGGTTGATGTATAAGTACATGGTACTGATTCATTTTGTCCCTATTTCCATAGTATCATTTGTTATATTGTAGTTAGTATACAAAACTGTAGGAGTTGGGTTTATTCAATTGTGCAAAAAGTAAAAATTGATCATCTTATAGCTAGTTAGGTGACATTAATACACAAATCACAGTGACCTAAATTGATGGGTTAATTACTTGAATTTTAACATAATTTGCTAATAACCTATTGTAAAGTTATAAAATCTATAAAATAGTATTTGATAAGCATCATTATTTTCTTATTCCATTCTTGGTGAATCAGATTGTTATGATGACTCAAGTTCTATTGCCTCCTAAAGTACTGATATTCTTTTGGTACTTATACATTTAACATTACAGAAATTGGAAGAAAAAAAACTCATTGCTTTCTTTAAGTGTTATATTTCTTGTATAGTATATATCACTCTTGCTATTGTTTAAAAATCAGTTTTATTGAGGTACATATTTATTTTGAAAAATGCTCTGATTTTAGGGAAGCCACTTAAAAAAACCATTGAAAAAAGTTGTTAATATATATCAGATAGTGTTTGGATAAAACAATTCTGGTGGTTATAATAGCTTTTTTATTTTTCATTTTATTTTAGGGAAAGGTCTACAGGGTGTTCAAGGTCTCCTTACTAGATGGATTCCTAGTGATCCACCTGTTTTTCAGCCTCCCAAGATCTGGGATTAAAGGCGTGCACCACAGTCAGTCTTGATTGTTGTCTCAGTACACCCCCGGGGCAGGGCTGGTACAGCAGTATAATAGCTTTTAATGTAGTGAATAGAAAATAATGCCTTATAGTCTACAGAATTAGCAATGCTGACATCACCAGGAAGCCTGTTAGATAAACATCTTTTTTAAAAATGTATTTAGTACAGGATCTACAGGGTCTCACTACATAGATTGGACTCGTAATGATCCTCCTGTTTTCAGCCTTCCAAGCATTGGGATTACAGGTGCGTGCCACTATGCCTAGTCTCATTTGCAGTCTCAGCAGCACAGCATGCTGGGGATTGAACTCTAGTCTTGTGCCTGCTTAGACAGGTTCTTTAGTCTGCTGAGCTATCAGGCCAACCTTTAGAAATACATTCTTTTTATTTGTTTGACAGTGTCTGCTATGTTGTTCAAGCTGGCCTTGACCTCGCTATGTGGTCCAGGCTGGCTTTAAACTCATGACAGTCCTCTTGTCTCAGCCTCCAGTGTAATGGGATTACAGGAGGTGTATGCCACCATGTCTAGCTAGACATGTGTTCTTGACTTGGGCCTAGATGTATTTAAACAGAAGCTATGGGAGAGGAGCACAGTAGTGTGTTTTTCTGCATCTGCCAGTATTTGCTAAGTCAGTGAAGTACTGATCTGATAAAATGTTATTTGTTGATTTAAATATTTTATGACACCTGAACGTAACCTTTTAACCTAATCTCTATTTTGAAGATGCATACTAGTAAATGAGTAACTTAGTCTGCTTAATTATTTATTAGAAATTTTGGTTCAGTGTTGTCATCTTAGTTTTGTTTCTTCAAAGGAAGCATTGTGAAAGACTGATACTTTGCTGAATTTTTAGTACAATATTTGCTTAGACATTTCCATTAGGTTTTTATTTGAGATTTATGCAACTTTTTTCTAAAATTGTTGATTACTTTATAGGATTTTAATATTCAGCAGCCAACTAAATCACAGTGACCCTTTGTATATTGTATTATCTGTTATTTAGAAGTACTATTTATATTAGCCACATAGCCAGATTTTAGAGACTCGGTATCAACTGGCTTGGTAGGCTGTGACATACTGGGGGACTTCTTTTTTTCTTTTTTGGTACCAGAATTGGACTCAGGATTTGGCACTTGTCCACTGAGCTATAATCCCAGCCCAACATTTTCTTTTTTTAAACTGAAGACTTGCTTTTGCTAGGTTTGGTGATGAGGCAGAGAGGATCAACTTTGATATCAACTTAAAATATACAGTCATTTTTGACAGTTGTCTTATCTTTCTCCAATATCTCATATTAATCACCAATTCTCTCTCCTAAACACTGTCTCTGAATCTAATCCATCTGTCTCTACATCATTGGCTTGTGGTTGAGCCATCCTCAGTTGTCCTGACTTCCCACAGATTTCCCAGAATGCGTTTTCCCATGTGAGTGATGTACTGGTTAATTACACACACCTGAGGCTGTGCCACCCATTTCATTCCTCAGTGGTTTCTCAGACCATTCTATCTACCTCGGCCTGGGAAGTGGTACGATCTAGATTCCCGAGGGTCTTTAGTCCAGAGATCTTTTTTTAGTCCCTTAAGTATACTGTTTCTTTCTACCACAGGGCCTTTGGGAGTATTTTTTTCTCCTGATGTTACTAACCTTCTATTAATCTTTAAAGATTGTTTTTTAGGGGACTCTTTCCTGATAGCTCCTCTCCATAGTCCTCTTCCTTTACCTGCATAACTCTTGTTATCTATTTGCACACCTTTGTCTGCCTTCCCTCTGTGCTGCACCATGAGGGGATTTTTGAAACCCTAGTGTTTATGGTATTCATGGATGAATGAATGAACTAATGAATTGAGTTGACTGTGTGTTGAAATAGTATAATGTTTATTCTGTTGTCAGATTTTTTTGAATAAACTGCTCTTTATTTTTGTCTGCATAGATTATGCTTGTGCTCTACAGAGGGACATTTTGGTTCAGGGACGACTATACCTTTCAGAAAACTGGCTGTGTTTCTATAGCAACATCTTCAGATGGGAAACTACAGTAAGAAACTTTTGAATTTAATTTGTTGATATATGTAATTATATAGATAGAAATCTGCACAGTTCTTTTAAAAATGTATATTAAATGATTTTAAAGTAAATTCATACATATTTGTGCATTTGTACTTATAATTGTGTAACTATATCTTATGTGTTATATGTAGAAATATATTTTTCTAACTTAGTATATTGAGTTGCATTTGTACTTAGTATAATTAGAGAAAGATTTTGAACTGTAAAAATCTTGAATATATTCCATGGTTGCAGTTGACAAAGCCATGTCTAATGTGAAAGATGGCTTGAAGCTTGCTGTGTGTTTGTGTATAATGTGGAACCTGCATGCCCCATGTTTTCACACTTCATCTTAATGTTAGTCATGAGTTGATGGGTGCAAACACTGAGGGGACCTGTGGCTGACTGGTTACCTTGTTTTTAATAGAGAATGGAAGCATATGCATATTAATTCCTTCAGACTTTCGTTAGAATATTCTGTAGTAGATTGATGTAACACCATATATTTTGTGTTATAGATGTTTCTGATAAGTATATTCTCCAGTTTTTACTCTTATACGTTTAGATTTCTATTGCTTTAAAAAATATAACCTTCATGACCAAGGAGAAGACTGCTCGACTCATCCCAAATGCTATCCAGATTGTTACGGATGGAGAAAAGGTAAAAATGTTTTTGCCTTTGCCATAGAATATATATAATGCAGAGAAATCTGCCTCACACTGATTGTCAGTGTTGGGAACTTAGGCAGTTGTTCTTAGAGTTAAGAGTACTTTATAGAACTGTACTGTATATATGATTAAATATTGGGAAATCAACTCTATATAATTGATGATCATTTTTGTACTTATAGTTTACAAGAAATTTCACCCATATTGCTATTTCTTCATTGAAGGAAGTAGATAGGGTAAGCATTAGTGAGATGTCCCCATTATTTCTAAATATCCTAATTATGTTTTAGTCAATATCTGCATGAGAGCAATTGGTAAAAACAAGTGTTTCTTGTGTTCAGAGATTTATATAGCATCAAGTTTTTCTGCTCAGGTGAGTATTTTTAACTGCCTTCACTTTTATTACTCTTAATCATTTTTTGGTGGGGATATGTAAATGATCTTTCTATATCACATGAATATTTGATTCTGATTCTGTATGTGACATTAGTAGCATAGTAGTAGGAAAGAAAGAAAAATAGAGGAAAGTATGGAAAGAATGAGGGGAGGAAGAAAGGGAAGGAAATACAGGAAGGAAGGAAAGAAAGTGAAAGTAGTTAGCGAAAGAAGCAGTACAGTGACATTAACTCTGTACAATTATACTTTTATTTTTGACCTTGTGTTTACCCCAGCCCATTTATACTTTTTAGTCATGCAAAGTTTCTTTCAAATGCATTTTAAGTTACTTATCTATTTATTTGGCACTGGGTTTCAGACCCTGGGTCTCATGCATGTTAGACAGTCATTCTACTATTGAGCTGTATTTCCAATTCCCTTAATTTAATTTAATTTATTTTCTCTTTGTGCTGTTGGAGATTGGATCCAGGGAGAGCTGACATGTATCCCTAGCTCTTTTTTTAAATTGTTTTGAGACAAGATTTCTGGAAGGTCTTGAACTTGCAGTCCTTTTACCTCTGCTTACTGAGTAACTGGGGGATTACAGGCATGTGCCATTGTGTCTGGCTTCCTTTATTTTTATTTTTAAACACTCATAGTCCCCACCCCCAAGACCTCAGAGCCAGTGAGACATTCTGAGATGCACTAGGCAATCCACCCCAAGCCCTCCCCACCTGCAACTGCCCAGAGGCCCTGCCCCCAAACCTGCCTAGCCAGTGAGAAGCATTGTGACTCTTGCTGCACCCCATCCCCCACCCACCCAGCCTGGTGAATGTGTGGGAGAGCTTCTGCACTCCCCGGTGCTCCCTGGGCCAGGGACACAACAGAGGGGAACCACAGACTCACATTTGTACCAGAAAGGCTGCAGCAAAAAGGAACTGAACATAACAGCTAGATCCAGACCAGGCATAACTGGATAATCACAAACTTAATAGACTGGCACCCGAAACTCATTACGCGCTAAGGTTGTAACTGCAACAAAGCTCTACACCAAAGGTCAGAAGTCATTGCTATACAAAATGACAAGGACAAGGAAAAAAATGCAATCTCAGGCCTCAAGTCTACCAAAAAGTGCAGTGGACACCAGCTCAGCTGAAATGAATGAATTAACAGAGACGGAAGCAAAGAAACATCAGCAGAAAGGTACACAGGAACTCAGACCACAATTAACGCCTGAAATAAAAAAAGAAATTTTTGAATACATACCATCTGAAGTAATGAATCAAATCCAGAAATGTATGGGGGGAAACCCAATGCCCACGCATAACAAGGGCAGAAAACACTAGTTCAGCTGAAACATATGAATTAACAGCATCACAAGAAAAGAAACAACAGCAGAAAGGTAAAGATGAACTCAGAGCAGAAATAATTTCTGAAATAAAAAAAGAACTCTTTGAAATCATAGCACCTGAAGTAGATTTCCAATTCCAGAAATACATGGAGGAAACCCAATTTGGAAAAAACTCTGCAGTAAAACAATTAATAGCTACCTCTAAAGAAGACATTGATTAAAAAAAATAGAGGAGATTAGAAATATGACAGATTCCTTGAATGAGCAATACAGGAAAGAAATAGATTGCATGAAATAGAGTCAAACAGATGTAGAAGAACTTAAGATCTCAATCATAAGTCTACAAATCCATTTGAGTAAAAGAGAAGACAGAGTTTCAGATCTTGAAGACACTGGTGCAACTAGTGAAAAGGTGAGAAAGGATCTCATAAAAACAACAAAGATGCAGGAAAAAATAATCCATCACCTGCAAGATGATGCCAGGAAGAACAATGTGAGATTAACTGGTATCAATGAGAATGAAGGAGTCAATACAAATGACATAATAAGAATCTGGGGAGAAGTAATCGCAGAAAACTTCCCAAATATCAGGAAACAATCCAACATTCAGGTAACCAAAGCATACAGAACTCCAAATAACTTCAACCCAAGTAAAAACACATGGAGACATACAATAGTCAAGATTCCAGAAATCCAACACAAAAATAATATACTGAAAGATGCTAGAGAAAAGAAGCAGATCACATTCAAAGGAAAACTCATCAGAATTATAGCCAACTTCTCTACACAAACCATAAAGGCAAGGAGAGCATGGAGCAGCGTACTTCAAGTACTGTATTGCACATTTAGATTTCTATTGCTTTAAAAAATATAACAAAACAACTTCCAGCCCAGACTACTATATCTTGCAAAACACTCCTTCAAGTCTGATGGAGAAGTGAAATACGTCCATGACAAAGAACATCTGAAGAATTTCATGATGGCAAAGCCATCCCTACACAGGCTGCTGAAAGATGTTTTAGAGAGAGACCACAATGACCAGAACTCCATGAATGAAAATGAAAGTAACCCACTAAACAGGACAATTAAACACAGGATACAAAGGAGTAAAGAACAGCAGGTAAATATCATGACAAACATAAGTCAACACATTTCAATTATAACCATCAATGTAAATGGACTCAATTCACCAATTAAGAGAAATAAACTGACACAGTGGATTAGGAAAGAAAGTCCAACAATATGCTGTATACAAGAAATACACTTAACTCAAAAGGACATTCAAAGACTCAAAGTCAAAGGATGGAAAACAATACTGCATGCCCCAGCATCTCAGAAAAAAGTAGGGGTAGCAATTCTGTTCTCAGACAGTCTTAACTGCAAACCAAAAAGGATCTAAAAAATAAAGGCTGGTTCGGGGAAAAATTCAAGAGGAAGTGGTAACACTCATAAATATGGAACATCCAACTGTATAAGACAAATCTTAATGGACATGAAAAATTTAGTATCCAAGACCACAATCTTTTAACAGGAGACCTTAACACCCCTTTAGTTGACCCAAGATAGGTCAACTAGACAAAAAAATTAGCAAACAAGTAGCAGAGCTGAACAAGAACTTGGAACAAATGGACCTGGTGGAGATATACAGAGTGTTCCACCCAACCACAGTGTGAATACACATTTTTTTCAGCTTCACACGAGTCATTTTCTAAAATAGACCACATACTAGTTCATAGTTCATGCTTAAGTATGTGCAAGAAAACAGAAATTATCCCATGCATACTATCCAACCACAGTGGAAATAAATGACAAAAGAAATCAGAAAAACCTGCTAGATACATGGAAATTAAACAACACTCTGCTCAGCAATCAATGGATCACAGATGAAATTAAACAAGAAATTCAACAATATCTACAATTCAATGAAAATTCAAGCACAACTTACTGGAATTTATGGGATGCGATGAAAGCAGTTCTTAGAGGGAAAGTCATAGCTATGAATTCACACATTAGGAAATCAGAATGGGAACAAATAAAAACCATAATGTTGGACCTCCAACATCTAGAAAAGGAAGAGCAAACCAAACGTACAGCCCAAAGATGGGAAGAAATCATAAAGATTAAAGGAGATTAACTTAGTTGAGATGAAGAAAACAGTTCAAAGAACCAATGAATCGAAAAGCTGGTTCTTTGAAGGACTAAACAAAATCGATAAGACCCTCACTAATCTTATCAAGAAGAAGAAAGGAAAAATTCAAATACAAGCAAAAAGGAATGAAAAAGGTGAAATCACCACAGATCCAGTGGAAATTCAGAAGATTATCAATAGCTACTTCAAGAATCTTTATGCTCACAGAATAGAAGACACAAGACAGATTCCTTGAAAGGTAAAAATTACCAAAACTGAATCAAGCAGATAGAATAACTCTCAGTAACCCAAGAACAGCCAAAGAAATATGAAATGTAATAAAAGAGCCAGGCATGGTGGCACAGGCCTGTAATCCCAGCACTTGGGAGGCTGAGGCAGGAGGATTGTTGTGAGTTTGAGACCAGCCTGAGCTACAAAGTGAGCTTAAGGCCAGCCTGAACTGTACAGTGAGACCCTGTCTCAAAAAGACAAAAAAATTAAAAATTAAAATTAAAAACCTGCCGGCAAAGAAAAGTCCAGGTCCTGATGGATTCACAGCTGAGTTCTACAAGAAATTTATAGAAGACAGAATCTCTCTCTTTTTCACTCTTCAGTGAAATTGAAAAGGAAGCAGTCCTCTGAAAATCATTTCTGGTGGCAAGTATTATACTGATTCCAAAACTAGGGAAAGACATAATTGAAAAGGAGAACTACAGGCCAATCTGCCTCATGAACATAGATGCAAAAATCCTCAATAAAGCCCTAACAAATACAGCAAATCGTCAAGAAGATCATACACTATGACCAGGTAGGATTCATCCCAGGGATGCAAGGATGGTTCAGTATTCAAAAATCTATAAATGTAGTACACTATATCAATAGAGTGAAAACTAAAAACCACATGACCCTCTCAAAAATTTTTTTTTAGGTCAATATTTATTTATTTATTTATTTCCCACAATGTGTGTTCTATTTTTTATTTATTTATTTATTTTTTATTTTATTGAAGTACAAATATCAATCAGACAGTTTCAAGACACCTTAACAAGACAGATTCGATAAATTAATACATTGCAAACTGTTCTCATAATGTTTTGGTATTGTACAAGGTGCATACATGATATATTTACAGATATTATTTTAGCAGATGTCTCTTATCACTAAATTAAGAGTGTAGCTGCTTACTTATCTTATTTTTTATACATGAATTATATCAAAAATTCAATAATTATTTTCCTAGTTGATGATCATAGTACTAGAAGCCGACATAATATCCTGTCCAACCACCATTAGTGCAGATCTTGCCTCTCATTGGATTTTGTAGAAGCACAGCGTTATCTATCCCAACTGTACTGTGTATACACACACATCATGATTTTTTCTTTCTATACCCCTTCCTTTGTCTACACCTGTCAAAGTTGGGCACTCCATTGTCATTCAACTAACTTAGGTGCTTGAACTCGACACCACAGTCCAACACAGTCTAGCATTCCACAACAATAGTGAGTTATTCAAAGAAGTTGTCGACCATACCAATTTACAGCTCAGCTTAATATTATGGTCCCGTGATGTATACTTCATTTTTATACTTTTCTGCTGGATGGCTAAGACCTAGGTAAATCAAGACTTATATACCAGCACATGAACTTTATATTTCTTATGTGGTCAGTGAAGTCCTCTCAGAATTTATCTCGTAGTCCTGTACATTATTCTGTAGATTCTTTGTCTGTGTCATCCATGTGGATGAGTCACGGCCAATGCTTGACCAGTTTGCTCTCTGTGAGAGCTTGAGAGAAAGTTTTCTCTTCATGTGACTCTCCCCAGGCACACTATAGAACTTCAGTCTCTTTCCTCTGTGGCTCCATAATCTCCTTGTTTAGAAAATTTGGAGCTCAACAGAGTTGCATGATGTTGCAGTACAAGTTCTCCTATGTCCTGAGTCTTCGCTGACCTTGAAAGGCTGGGGCCAAAATGTTGGCTGGCCTTGTGGCTCTTCTATTTCTCCAACTCTGACTTGTGAACTTAGGTTGTTAACCATCCAGAAGAAAAGCTGATTAGTATCCTGCAGCATATGCCATTCACTTTGCCTTATCGGACTCAATTAATTCTAGTTGTTGTACATTTCCTTTTGTATTTCTGCTTTTTGCTTCTTATACTAGGTAGACTATACGATATTTACACATGTGTGTCTGGTTTATTTCACTTATGAGTATATGTTCAAGTGGCATCCACTTCAGTATAAATGCTTCAAACTTATCATTCTTAATAGCTGAGTAATACTCCATTATATAGAAATACCACATCTTTTTCAACCAATCCTCATGTGATGGACATCTTGGTTGTTTCCAAGATTTTGCTATCACACATTGCGCTGCTATAAACATAGGTACACATATATCACTACGATACAATGTTTTCAGATCCTTTGGAAATATTCCCAGTAGGAGGATAGCCAGCTTGAATGGGATTTCTAGTCCTACTCTTTTGAGGAGTCTCCACCCAGACGTCTACAATGGTTGTACCAGTCTATGTTCCCACCAGCAGTGCAGAAGTGTTCCCTTTTCTCCACAACCCCTCCAACATTTGTTGTTGGTTGATTTCGTTTTGATAGCCATTCTTTCTGGAGTGAGATGGTATCTCAGTGTTGTTTTTATTTGCATTTCGCGAATGGCTTGCAATGTGGAACATTTTTTCATGTATTTATTTGCTGCTTTAATTTCGTCCTCTGAGAAGTGTGTATTGATCTCAGATGCCCATTTCTGAATTGGGTCTTTAAATTTGAGGGCCCTGTTATATCTTAGTTCTTTATATATTCTAGACAGTAGTCCTCTGTCTGATTGCTTATTAGTTAGGATTTTTTCAAAATTTGTGGGTTGTCTTTTCTCTCTGTTGACAATTTTTTTTGACATGCAGAAGCTCCTTATGAAGAGTTGATACCAGTTGTTGATTCTTTCAAGAGCTTCCCATGCGAATATATGTTTGTTCATGAACTCTTTAGCTACTCCTAAGTCTTCAAGAGTTCCTCCTACTTTCTCTTCCAGGAGATTGAGTGTTTCTGTTTTAATGTTTAGACCTTTAATCCATTTTGACTTTAACTTAGTGCATGGTGATAGAACTGGGTCAAGTTTTAGTTTTCGGCATGTAGAAAGCCATGTTTTCCAGCACCATTTGTTAAAGAGGCTATCTTTCTTCCAGTGAGCTTGTGTAGCCCCTTTGTCGAAGATAAGATGGCTGAGTGTTTTCGTAGATGCCTCTGTGTCTTCTAATCTATTCCACTGATCCTCAGGTCTGTTTTGTTGCCAATACCATGTTGGTTTTATCACAGTGGCTTTGTAGTATAATTTCAAATCAGGAATTGTGATGCCTCCTGCCTTGTCTTTATTGGCCAAGATTGTCTTTGCTATTCTAAGTCGTTTGTAGTTCCAAATAAATTTTAGGATTGATTTCTCTATATCAATAGGGTAGGATATGATTCTCTATATCAATAGGGTATCAATAGGGAGGTATGTTGGTGGCAGTTTGATAGGCATTGCATTAAATATGTACAGCAATTTTGGGAGTATGGCCATCTTCACGATGTTGGTTCTTCCTATCCAGGAGCATGGAATATCTTTCCATTTTCTGAAATCCTCTATAATCTCTTTTCTTAGGGTGTTGTAATTTTCCGTGAAAAGATCTTTGGCTTCCTTGGTTGATCCTCTCAATTGATGCAGAAAAGGCTTTTGACAAAGTCCAACACTCATTCATGTTCAAGGTCTTATAGAAAATTGGAATAGAATGCCCCTACCTCCATTTAATAACAGCCATCTATGACAATCCAACAGCTAATATAATTCTATAAATGGGGAAAAACAGAAATCGTTTACTCTTAGATGTGGTATAAGACAAGGATGTCCTCTGTGATCCCTCCTATTTAATATAATTTTGCAATCATTAGCTGTAGCCATTAGAAAAGAGGAAGAAATAAAAGGAATAAGAATAGGTAAAGAAGAAGTTAAAGTATCACTATTTGCAGATGACATGATACTTTACTTGGAAGATCCAAAAGAACTACTAAAAGATCCAAGAAGATCCAAGAAGCTACTATAATTTATACACAAATTCAGTATCATAGCAGGATACTAAGTCAGTACTCAGAAGTCAGTAGCATTCCTCTACACAGATAAAAAACACACTGAGAGGGAAACTATAGAAATGATAACTTTTACAATAGCACTGCAGAAAATGAAATACTGTGGAATTCACTTAACCAAGGAAGTCAAAGATCTTTTCATGGAGAAATACAGTATCCTAAGAATAGAGATGGTAGAGGATTTCAGAAAATGGAAAAATATTCCCTGCTCCTGGACAGGAAGAATCAACATCATGAAAACAGCCATACTTCCAAAATTGTTGTACAGATTTAATGCAATCCCTATCAATCTGCCATCAACATATCTCCCAGACCTAGAGAAATCATTCCTAAAATTGATTTGGAAAGAGAAAAGACCTAGAATATCAAAGGCAATCTTGACTAACCAAGACAAGGTAGGAGGCATTACAATTCCTGACTTGAAATTGTACAGCAACCCTGCTGTGATAAAATCAACATGGCATTGGCAATGAAATAGACCTGAGGATCAATGGAATAGATTAGAAGATGCAGAGGCCTCTAGGAACACACTCAGTCACCTGATCTTCAACAAAGGGGCCAAATATGATTACTGGAAGGATGATAGCCTCTTTAACAAATGGTGCTGGAAAACCTGACTTTCTACTTGCCAAAAACTAAAACTTGACCCAGGTCTATTACCATTCACTAAGCTAAAGTCAAAATAGATTAAAGATCTAAACATTAAAACAGAAACATTCAATCTCCTGGAAGAGAAAGTAGGAGGAACTCTTGAAGACATAGGGGTAGGCAAAGAGTTCATGTATTCTCAGGGGAAACACTTGAAAGAATTAACAACTGGGTTCAATTCTTGAGAAATTTTTGCACATCAAAAGAAATTGTCAACAAAGTGAAAAGTCAAACCACAAATTTCAAAAAAATGTTAACTAATAAGCACTCAGAGAAAGGTCTGCTCTCTAGAATTTATAAAGAACTAAGATACATTAGGGCCCTCAAATTTAAAGACTCAATTCAGAAATGAGGATCTGAGATCAATACACACTTCTCAGAGGACGAAATTAAAGGAGCGAGTAAATATATGAAAAATGCTCCACATCAGTAGGCCATCTGTGAAATGCAAATAAAAGCAACACTGAGATACCATCTCACTCCAGAAAGAATGGCTATCATAAGGAAATCAGCCAACAACTAATATTTGAGAGGATGTGGGGAAAAGGGAACACATCTCCACTGCTGGTGGGAATGTAGACTGGTGTAACCATTGTGAAGATCACTGTGGAGACTCCTCACAAAACTAGGACTGGAAATCCTATTCAAGCCAGCTATCCCCCTACTGGGAATTTTCCTAGAAGAGCTAAAAACATCATATCAGAGTGATGTATGTGCACTTTATTTATAGCAGCACAATTTGTGGTAACCAAATCTTGGAAACAACCAAGATGTCCATCTCTTGAGAAATGGTTTAAAAAAACTGTGGAGTATTACTCAGCTATAAAAAATGATAAACTAGAAGCATTTGTATTGAAATGGATGCCACTTGATCATATCCTTGCACACATGTGCAAATATCGTACAGTCTCCCTAGTATAACATATCAAAAGAAGAAGTACGAATAGAAAAGTAAAAGTACAACTAAGAAGAATTTGGTCAGATAGGGTCAACTGTACTGCATATGTTGAAGGCTAATAATCACCTTCTCTTCTGGATTGTTAACCTGTGTTTGCAGATCAAAAAGTGGAGAAATGGAAGGGCTGCAAGGTCAGCCAACATTTTGGCCCTAGCCTTTCAAGGTCAGTGAAGACTCGGGATATAGGAGAACCTGTACTGTAACATCATGGAACTCAGTTGTGCCCCAGATTTTCTGATCAAGGAAATCGTGTACCCACAGAGGAAAGTGATCGATGATCCATAGTGAGCCTGAGGAGAATCATACTGAGAGAAATTTTTCTCTCAGGCTTTCACAGAGAGCAAACAGATCAAGGAATGGTGTGACTCATCCACATGGCTGATACTGACAAAGGATCTACAGAGTGAGATACAGGGTACAGGCTAAACCCTGAGGGGACTTGACTGACCTCATCAGATACAAAAGTTACATTTTTTGTTATATTTGTTTTGCTTTATCTCAGTCTTAACCATCCAGCAGAAATGTATAAAAATGAAGTATATACAATAAGGCCACAATAGTAGGCTGAGCTATCGATGGCTCTAGTCAACAACTTCTTTGGATAACCCTGTATTATTGTGGATTGCTGGACTGTGTTGGAATGTTTCGTTGAATTCAAGCACCTATAATAATTGGAAGATAATGGAACACTCATCTTTGATAGGACTAAACAAAGGGGGTGAGGATGCAGGGGAAGAAAAATTCTGTGCTTGTATAAACAGTACAGTTAGGATGGATATGCAGTGCTTTGGCATAGTTCTATGAGAAGAAATATATACACTAGTGGTGTTGGAGAGGATATCCTGTCTACTTCTTCTGCAATAGATAACCACTGGGATGATAACAGTGTAAAATGTATTAGTTATTGAAACTGTACTATAATTCAGCTTTGGAAAAAAAAAAGAGAGGTATACAGCTGCATTCTCTTAATTCGTTGATCAGAGGCTCTGCTCTAATAGTATTCGTGCATGAAGTATCATGTATGCACCTTGTGCAACAGAAGGTCAATATGAAAACACTGTGCAGTGTATAAATGGTCAGATCTGTCTCAGTGATTTGATTTCGAACTGTCTCATTGCTACTTGTTTTTCAATTAAAAAAAACCACTCTCATGCTTCTGAGCACTTACTTGGTACTAAGACCTTTTTCCTCAATCTATATATGGTGAATACTTAAATTTTAAAAATTCTTATTACTGTAAAAGACACATTACTACAAATGATGGGATAGTTGTGTTTGAAGCAAAGTGAATTGCTTCTTTGCTTTTTGGCTAAGCTCAAGTGAAATGAGAAGGAATATTTTAAGTATTTTGAGGGGGATTAATATTAATGTGTTTTAGTGATCTAATTTTAAAATTTTAAACATGCATCTTAATTGTTGATTGTACCATACTGATTAAATGTTTATAGCAACTTCTGTACACAGAAATATTATAGTATGTCCTCATCTATCTTATTCATCAGATATCACACTATGTGACTTTTGGCTTTTCCTAAAAGTCAAAATGACCTTTAAAGGGAAAAGTTTTGAATCAATTCAGGCTATTGAGGCAGCCATGATAGTGAAAGTAGAGACACTCACAAAAGAGGACTTGCAGAACTGCTTCCAAAAGTGGCAAGAATGATAGGATGAATATGTTCAAAGAAATGGGCATATTTTGAAGTGGATTAATGGCATTGTCTTTTTCTATTATAGTAAGTTTATATTTAAATCTTCACCATATATTGTGATCAAACCTCATAGCCCCAACAAAGACTTTGCTGTGAAGTTATTTTCCTTTGTAATTATAATATTTTGACAAGGTACTTTGAAACCATTAAATATACTACTCTCACCAAACTTTAAGTTTATTCATTTACTCATACACGCAGGCTATGGTTTGAACTTCCTCCCTGTGTTAATTCTGAGCTCTTTTTTTATCATCACGGACAGAAACTGTAGTACTAAATTTTAATCCTTTTTTATGTGGTCTGTGGTTATAGTTCTTTTATTTGTTTTAAGTTTTAGAATATGTTTTGCATCCAGCAACTTGAGATATCTTTACTCAGAACTATTCCCAAATTAAGGAATTTATTACTGAACCAAGACTTAATATGTTTTATAAGTTGAATATCTAGCAAATAATAAAGGAATAAAAGTAATTTTCTATAGTTGTGTAGAAAATTGGGAGTTGTAAGGTGTTGGGAATATGGTAGTTGTATGCAAAAACAGACAAAGTATAATATTTAGTTCAAGAAGTAGAGATTCTTCAGCATAAAACACTGATGGAAAAGGGATGAAAAAATTTTTCTGATCTATACATTTAAACACATTGTTGTACATTATTGTAACAAGGCTGGACAATTTGGAATAAGAAAAGGGAACAGGGCATCGTAGTAAGTAGTAATGTTGTATTACATATTGTTTCAGGAACTATTTAAAAGAGCACTTGGATATATCTTCTTTATAAAGTTTTACCTTATGAAGAATTTGCAAGAAGAAATTCAGTGAACTGGAAAAGTACTTTAGAATCTTTTTATAAAAATCATTAATACTCCCATTGACATTTTATGTAATAACTCCAGCATAGAACTAAGCTTTCTTCTTTAAAATTTATTATTATTATTATTTTTTGATGTATTTCATACAGGATCTGCAGGGAGTGTCTCACTACATAGATCAGACTCGTAGTGATCCTCCTATTTTCATACTCCCAAGCCCTAGGATTACAGATGTGCATCACCATGCCCGATGTCAATCTCTGCCTCAGTGCCCTTGGGGTGGGGCAGCATGGCATGCTGGGGTTCAAACCCTTCCTGCCTAAGTAGGTGCTTTAGTCCCTTGAGCTGTCTGGTAGACCCTTCCTTTTTGGTTTATTTAATTTGATTTATTTATTTTCATTTTATGCATTTGGTATAGGGTCTCACTACACAGCTCAGACTTGTAGTGATCCTCCTGTTTTTAGCCTCCTCAGTGCTGGGATTACAGCTGTGCTCCACCATGCCAGGACTCTGTTGCAGGCTCAGCGCACCCTGGGAGTGGGGCTATTGCAGAATACAGAAGGGGGATTGAACCCTGGTCTCTGTGATTGCCAAAGTGGGAACTTCATCTGCTGAGCTTTCTGTTTCTAAACTTTCTTCTTTCTTTCTTTCTTTTTTTTTTTTTTTTTTGGCAGAACTGGAGGTTGAACTCAGGCCCTTGTGCTTGCCAGGGAAGTGCTTATTCCACTGAGCCATCTCCCTGGCCCAAGCTTTCTTCTTTCTAAGGACAGTTCATTAGTCATAAAGATCACTTAATAAATGATTGAAAGAGATCATGCATGGGGGGGTGTTTATTTATTTATTTATTTATAAGGTTTTTTTTGGACAAAAGGTCTTGCTATAGTGTAGGCTGGCATTGAACTCACATAGGTAGCTCAGGCTGACTTTGAACTCACGGTGATCCTCCCTCCTCAGCTTCGTTAGTGCTGAGATTACAGGCATGCACCACCACACCCTGTGAGAGATTGAATTGAGGGCTCTCATGTCAAATCAGTAAATGTAATACACTATATAAACAGCCAAAGATAAAAATCGCATTATTATCTCAATAGATAATGAAAAAGCTATTGGCAAAGTTCAACATTCATTCATGATAAAAACCGTACAGAAAATCAAAATAGATGGTCTTTATCCCAATCTGATAAAAGCCATCTATGAAAAACCAACAAACAACATCCTACTAAGTGGACAAAAGCTAAAAGCTTTCACACTAAAATCAGGAAAAAAAAGTCTGATAATTCTAAAACTCATAAAAGCATTTAAAAATATGATTTTGTGGGCTGACAAGTAGCTCAACATTCTAACGCACCTGCTTAGGTAAGCTTAGGCAGGCTCAGGGGACTGAGCACCACATGCTGCACCAGCTCTGTCCTCAGGGCAGGATGAACTGGCCAAAAAATGTGCACACACACACACACACACACACACACACACACACACACACACGATTTTGTAAAAATCATTTAAATTCAGAGAAATATAAAATGATGAAAGCAAACAGAATTATAGTTTGAAACATGCTACTTTCCTGATAAAACATTTAAAGAGTTTAGAGTTCACATTGAAGGTATTATATCTATAGTTATCAAAGATTTATTATTTTTAGAATTTTTAAGACTATGAAAGACGATAACATTAAAATTAATATTCTTAAATGTGTCTGAAATATACTCTTGTTTGTGTTTATTCTTTGTGTATACTTGGCTTATCAGCAAGCAATTTATATTGCAAAATTCAGAGTAAACTAAAATGCTCATTATTTAGTCTCAATATCCACATAATTTTCTTTTTTCTTTCTTTCCTTTCCTTCTTTTTTTTTTTTTTTTTTGCAGAACTGGGGATTGAACTCAGGCCCTTGCCAGGGAAATGCTTATTCCACTGAGCCATCTCCCTGGCCCAATGCTCATTATTTATCTTACTTTTAATAGTTATAAACTATGATAAACATAAATAATTGTTTATTCAAATCTCCCTCAATAAATAAGCACAAAATTGTTTTCTGTAAAATACTTTGTTGTAAGTCACAGTTTGTAAAGATAGTTTATTATAGAACAATTATCTTTTTTTCATTATTACAAAAAAATTAAAAAATAGTATATGGCAGCAAAATGTGATAGTAAATAGCAGTAATGACTGACTAGTTTGCTTGGACTATAGTAAGTCCAAGAAGGGTACTTGCTCCATATTTTTTATGAACTAAAATTGTCCTACTATTTTACTTTGCAGTTTTTCTTCACATCTTTTGGTGCCAGGGATAGAAGTTACCTCAGTATATTTAGGTTGTGGCAGAATGTATTATTGGAAAAGGTAAGTGTTTATAATAGAGGCAAGTGATTATTATAGTAAGAACCTTTAAGTGTATTTAAACAGAATTTATGAAAAGCTTTTTTTATTTTTAATATAATTTTGACTAAATTTTTGAAATTCTAAGAGGAAATTTCAGACAAAACAAGTGAAGAGGTTAAGTGTAACCCCAGATGAACACCAAGAAAATATTTTTTAAATATAATAAAAGAAATATCAAATGACTAAAAATATTACCTAAGAAAATATATATTTGACACACAAGGATTCAATAGGGTAGAATAAAGGTCCGCAAGAGTATGACATGGAACACGGAGTAGGGTAAATGTTAAATAGATCATTTAACATTGGCTGATTAGATACTTTAATCAACAGGCAGAGATTGGTGAAATGAAGAAAATATATGTTCCAAGTATATGCTATGTGTAATAGACAAGTTAGATTGAACAATACTGAGAGTAGAGGGAGGAAAATGACATTTCATGCACATAGTAACCATAAAAGATCAGAAGTGATTATAGTAATAACAGACAAAATAGATTTAAAGATCAATATTAATAGCAACAAAGAAGAGTGTTTGATAGTGCTAAAAGGGGCAGTGTGTCTGGAATTGCTAGCAGTTGTAAACATATATACAAAACAGACCCCTAAATTATAGGAAGCAAATACTGACAGCATTGAAAGAACAGAAAGTTAATTTCAGCAATAATAGTTGGCGCCTTCAATACCCCACTTTTATTTTATTTTTTATTTTTATTTTTATTTTTTGCGGAACCAGGGAACGAACTCAGGCCCTTGCGCTTGCCAGGGAAGCGCTTATTCCACTGAGCCATCTCCCTGGCCCAATACCCCACTTCTAGTGATGACTAGAACAGCAAGATATATGGTCAGTGGGAAGCAGAAGACTTGAACAACCCTGTAAACTTAATCAGAAAAAATCCCTGTGATGCTCTGTCCAACAACAGCAGAAGATGCATCTTTTTCAAGGGCACACAAACAGTCTCAGTAGTCATAAATAAGGATATAAAACAAGCCTCAATATATTTAAGATAATTAAAATAATGAAACGTGTGTTCTGACTAAAATGCAGTGAAATTATACACCAGTTTTTGGAAGTTCACTAGAAAGTGAAAACTAATAGGACACTGCACAGGAAGAAATTGTTAGAGAAAGAGGTAAATGAGTTAAATGAAAACAAAAATATGACACACCAAGACTTATGGCATGCTGATAAATGTTTAGAGGGAAAAATTTTTAACTATGAACAAATGACTTAAACAAAATGGTATTGAATAGTTAACCAAAATCCATTTTAAGAAATTAGAAAAAGGAGGTCAAACTACATTTATTCCAAAATGCAGGAGATCATAAATAATAAAGATTATAGCAAAATGAATGAAATAGGTGATAAAGAATAGACAATTGAAAGAAATGGAAAAAATCAAAATAGGCAACTTTTTAGGTAGCTGATCAATAAAGAAGATTAAATTGGAAGTGAGAGTACATTAGTACTCACTATAAAAATAAAAAGGTTAAAAATAGAAAACATTTCTGATAATTGTATGGCAACAATTGGTTGCCTTAAAGGAAATGGAGAAACACCTAAGAAGTCACAAAACTGACTCAGGGAGAAAAGGAAAATCAGACCAAACATAACAGATGGAATTAGTAGTAAAAAAAAGCCTGCATACAAAGAAAAGCCTGATGGCTGATGGCTTCATTGTTGATTCTATTACATATTAATAGTAGAGTTAGCACCAGTCTTCCACATAGCATTCCAGAAAGTAGAAGAGGAAAAAACTTTACTCATGGTGTTTCCATTGTGCTTTGTTACTGATATCAAATGGGAAGCATCACAAGAAATCTATAGATCAGTATCCCTTGTGAACATATCCCCCCCTTTATGTGTTTGGTACAGGGTAACAGCTCAGACTCTTAGTGATACTCCTGTTTTCAGCCTTCCCAGTGCTGGAACTGCAGGTGTGTTCCACTACTCCCAGACTTGGGTAGGGCCCATGAGGAATGTGGGACTGGGAGTCAAACCCTGGTCCCTGCACTTGCCAAAGCAGGTGCTTAATCTGCTGAGCTATCTTACTGGCCCCACACAAATATTCTTAACAAAATTATTAGCATAAAAAATTCACCAGCATATAAAAAAGGTTAGATGCCATTAATGGGGAGATGTATTTAAATCAAAGAAACAGAGGGTAGGGAGCAAGGGAGCTGGTGTTGAAATGGAGAGATGTTACTTGAAGGACACTAAGTTGCAGTTATGTAATATAAATGAATTCTGGAGATCTAATGTACATCTTGGTAACTGTAGTTAACAAATTGTGTATTGTATACTTAAGATTTGCCAAGGGGGTATGTTCACATTATTAAAAAAGAAAGTAATATCTGCATGAAGTTATGGGTATATATGTTAATTAACCAACAGGTTGTCTCTCTCTCTGTCTTTCTCTCTCCCCCTTCTCTTCCTTCCCTTAAGTATATGATTCTTATTTATGAATTAAACCTCAATAAAGCTGGAAAAAATTAAACCTTGTTGAAGATATAGAGAAACTGGACCCCCCCTAAAATATCACTGTTGAGGTTATAAAATAGTGCAACCTCTTTGAAAAACAGTTTGACAGTTACTCAAAAATGTTTCACAGAGATTACCACATAACCCAGCAATATACTTAGTATATATGGATGAGAATTGAGAGTTTATGTTCATGCAAAAACTTGTACCCAGATGTTCACAGCAGCAATATTTATAATACACAAAAGATTAGAAACAACTGTTCATCAACTAATGAATGGATATGTAAAAGGTATTTCCACACAATGGAATAATAGTCGGCAGTAAAAAGCAGTGAATTATTGATATGTGATGTAACATGAATGACCTTTGAAATATTATGCTATGTAGCAGAAGCCAGTTACCAGAGAGTTCATATTATGTGATTCTGTTCTTAATAAATGTCTGGGGTGGCAAATTCACAGAAATAGAAAGTAAAGTTATTGCCAGGGGGAAGGATACATGGGAAGTGACTGGTAATGGATTCTAGTATTTGGATTGATGAAAATGTCCTAAAATTAGGACATTTGTAATTGCCTTGTGTTGTGTAATTCTAATCGTACCAAACACTACTGTGCACTAGTAGTGAATTTTATGGTGATTTAGTGCAATAGTTATTTTGAAAAAAAAAAAAAATTTAGGAGAAAAGAGAAAATTTCCAGCAGATAAATAAAGCTCCCCACCCAGGGGTGTAGCTCAGTGGTAGAGTCCCGCGTGCCATGTGGGAGGCCCTGGGTTCCATCCCCAGCGGTGTAGTGTTGGCTTAACACAGGTGGGAACGTTCTTAATCTACTCTCTTCCTACTCTTCAGCCATTTCACTGAAGTGGCCATGTTTGGGCATTTTTGGGTTGAATGGATTCTTGAACTCAACTGCTGAGGACAAATGCTTTTAAACAGCACCCTACACCAGAGGCTTTTATTTTGCCAAAGTACAGGGCCGAGGTGGTGGTGGAGGGTGAGATTGCAGGAATGATCTGGAAGACAAGATATGCGAGGTAGAAAGGAGAAAGGCTAAGCCCAGCTCCCCTAAATCTAGGCGGGGCCCTTCTGGTGTTGGGTCTCTTGTCTGCATTGTGCCTATGTCCCTGACTCAAGGGATGTGCTGCCGAAGGACAATTTACCAATGTCAGTCCCTGAGAACAGGGCAGTGACAGAGTACAGGCTCACACAGATGCTGATTCTCCACTTGTCCAGGCTAGGTCATGCTGCTAAGAAGCCACCTTCACACAGACAGGCTTGTCCAGTTCAATCCTTTTTCAGAATTACTATGTACTCTTTTACCAGCTCAGGCTGACAACTCCACTGTTGTCCTGGGAACCTAGCTAACTCTATCCCCAGACAGCAAGTTGTCAAATGCTCTGGGGATTTCTACATGCTTTCCTTTACTCTGCAAAGAAGCAAGAAGCTGTGGCAACCTACTGTTGGTTATACTGGATTTGAGTGTCTGCCACAAATGACACTGTGCTTATCATATGCAAGCATGTTGGAGGCACAGACTTGTAAAAATGGATACTTCCAGAAGAGAGCTAAGTTCAGGTGTACAGATGACATCCCTGTGTTGTGTTCTTGTACATCTGTGGAATATCACAATCTGCATTATTCATACCTTTCTATCTTTGGATTATTTGTCTTTAATAATGTTGATATGCAACTGTATTTCAAGTGCACATTATATTCTCATTTAATATTTATTTGGTATAGTGTCTCACTATGCAGCTTGGATTCATAGTAATCCTCCTGTCTCAGCTTCCCCAGTGTTGGGATTACAGGAGTGCCCTACCATGTCTGGTTTCAGAGGCCGGCGTAGAGTGCCTGGGGCTCCTGGGCTGGCATCCCTTGTGGTCCTGGGAATTGAATGTGGGTCCTTGTGCTTGCCAGGCGGGAGTTTAGACCACTGAGCTATCTCCCCAGGCCTATATTCTCATTTTAATAAGCAAAATAATGTCCATTTTTCCTCTGAAATAAGACAAAAAAATAAGTATATCACACATATTTCATTCTCTATAATGTTCTGATTTTAATTTTAGAATTCAACCAGAAAAATAACTAGAAAAACACATAGAAAATCACCTTTCTTGGCTTTACTTAGGATGTTTGAAGAACAATGCTGATGTCTATTATAATATTAACACATTTATTAAGTACTAAGTGCCAAGCACAGTAGGTACTTGGTATAGCATTGATGATCCATGGAATTTTGGAAGCTTTATTTATTTTATAGGTTTTTTAAAATGGTAAAGCCACATTGGTTAAATATCTTAATCTCTGTTTATACTCTTAAAGAAAATAAAGAAAAAATCCATTGAATATACAGTGTACCTTTAAAATTCTACAAAAAATCAGGCTGTGCATGGTGGTGTGTGCCTGTAATCTCAGCTCTTGGGAGGCTGTAAACAGGCAGATCACTATGAGTCTGATCTAATAGTGAGACCCTGAACACTCTGTAGACCCATCCCTAAAATATAAACAAACAAACAAAAAAACATAAAATTTTACAAAAATCTCATAAGAAATTTGAATGTATTCTTATTTATTTTCTGTGTGTTCAAATATTTTTAGAGAGTGTAAGTTCTTATTTCATTCACATTTATTTATAAGTAGGGAATCTCAGAGTGAAAATAGGTATTTATTAATTTGGTTTTTTTTTTTCAGAAGAAGGCCTTGAAACAAAGCAAGTAATTGTGAAAGATTTTATTATTAAATACTACAAAATAACTTTTGAAATTGTATTTGTGTGTTTTATTTATTTCTGTAGTAAAATCCATAAAAGAGAGTTGGGCTCATCCTAGTGTTTCTGAAAAAGAATGTTTTTAAAGAACCATGTTTTCATCTGTAAGACTCTCTTGATGCATTGCTTCAAAAAGCATGCTTTATTTCTGCTATTTGACCTAACATAAATCCTTACTGTTTAGACTTGTATAAACTAACAATATATGCATGCATGTAGTATTGTAATGTAAAGTGTTTCAGTTTGTGTGATAACGTTCAAGCTTAGCACTTGCTTTCTGAATAGTTTATTGAATTGTTTGGGATTTGTGGGGCTAGAGGACAGGAATAGCACCATTCTTTGATGCAGATGGTTGATGTTTTCTAAGGCTTTTGTAATGAATTATGCAATAGTGGTTCACATAAGTCCCAGACCCTTTTCTATCCAATATCTCAGCTCCTTTTAGTTTAAGCTATCACTGTCCCACACCAGAGCCAACCAGTCAGTCTCTTTTATTTTTATACTGTGCTTTTTTTTAAAGTTTTATTTTCATTAGTGTGTGTTCTTAGTACATAGTGTTTACATTCCTTGTGTGGAGTTGGCATCTTAATTCCTTTTTCCTTCCCTCTCCCTCCATCCCATCTCTTAATCCCTTTCCAGTTTGGGAGAGATCCGTGTCCCTATTTCCTGTTATGTTGTACCTATTTTTTATTTTGCTCTTTATTTATAATTTGGGTTTGTCCTATAAGAGAAATTGTATAATATTTAAACATGTGTGTCTGATATTTCACTTAACATTATCATCTCAAGGTGTATGCATTTTCCTAGACAATTCAAGTTTTCTTTATGGAGGAGTAGTACTGCATTGTGTGTAAGTACCACATTTGCTTTATTTATTTGTTGATGGACTACAGTATAGGCTACTTCTAAAATTTAGCTATGAATGGTGGTACTTCATGCATTTATGTATTACTATAATATGAGGACTTTTAACTGTTTTGGGGAACCTAGAAGGAGAATAACTGAGTCAAATGGAATTTCTAGTGTTAGATTTTGAAGAATCCCCATACTGATTTGCAAGGTAGCCTTACTAGTTTACACTTTCACCAACAGTATAGATGGGTTCCTTTTTTTTGTAGCCCTGCCAGCGTTTGTCATTATTTGATTTTTTTGGTGATGGCCATTCTTTCTGGAGTAAAATGGAATCTGAGTGTTGTTTTAATTTGCAGTTCTCTAATGGCCAGTGACACTGTACATTTCTTGTATTTACTGGCCATTTGTATTTCTATGAAGGATCTATTCATGTCATATGTTTTATTTTTGATTAGGTCTTTTAAAAATGTTTATTTTAAAGAGAACAAAACCTAAATTCAAGACAAGATAATAGGAGGATGACAGTGGTTAATACATAGCATTTTATCTTTAAATTGTTTAGAGTACAATATATATACGGGCCGGGGAGATCACTCAGTAGAATAAGCGCTTCTCTGGCAAGCACAAGGGTCTGAGTTCAATCCCTGGTTCCACCAAAAAAAAAAAAAAAGGTGTACAAAATATAGCCATGTAATTGTTCAAACAACATTAGCACAGACCTTTTTTCTTTTCTTTTTTAAATTAAAATTATTTATTGATCAGACAGGACCTAAATAGTGATCCTGAAACTCAAAGTGATCCTCCTGTCTCTGCCTCCCCAGTGGTAGAATTACAGGTGTGCACAACTATGCCTGGTTTTGGTGGCTGGCACCATATGTGGTACCAGGGATTAAGCCTGGGTCCTTGCTGTTGCCAGGCAGACACTTAAACCACTGAGCTTATCTCCCCAGCCCAGACCTTTTTTTTCAATGAGCTAAGAGATTCAGTGGCATAGCACCTGCCTGGCCAGAGTGAGGTCCTTAGTTTGATTTTCAGTACAAAACCACCACGCCACAAACAAAAGAACTAAGAGAAATTAGTAACTATCTTAACTATCGTGTGTATTTTACTTATTATTATTTTGCTTTTCCCTTCTTTTTTTTTTCCATTCCTCCAACCCTGTTGCCCTTTGAACAGTTTCTTCCCATTTTACAATATCTATTGTATATTTTGGATCTTCTTGTGTATCCTTCAAGCTCCTTACATTAGGGAAACAATAAGATGTTTACACATGTTCATTTATTTATTTCACTTATGAGTCTGGGCTCAAGTTGTATCCATTTGCCTATAGAAGTCTCCAGTTTATCCTTCTTTTTTTGGCTAATACTCCTATATATAAAAACACCACATTTTAAAAAATCCATTCCTTGATTGATGGGTACTTGGGTTGCTTCCAAGATCTAGCTATTACAAGTTGTGCTGTTGTAAACATGGGTGGATATTGCTGTGGTACCCAGAAGGCAGCTAACTGGGTCAAATAGGACCTCTAATCCTATGTTTTTGAGGAATCTCCACACTGATTTCCATTGTGATTGTACCAGTGGACAAGGATTCCTTTTTCCCTGCAGCCCCATCAGTATTTGTTATCAGTTGATTTCTTGATGATAATCAAACTTTCTGGGGTGAGATAGAATCTTGGTGTTGTTATAATATTTGCATTTCTTAAATGACCAG
>PVKA01018747.1:0-43230 GCA_004027165.1 Ctenomys sociabilis
ATAAATATACCCAATATTTGGGGAGAAGTTTTCAAAATTAAATATTTATTTTATTGTCTTCATAAATGAATAATTTACAACTATTTAATTTTGAATCTTGTAATTAATATCTTTCAGACTAGCAGTAGAAAAATATATTGATAGATCATAGCTCTTACTTAAAAGAAGAAGTACAAGAAATTGTCATAATTTTAGAATTGGAACCCAGTAATTTATTTAACTTTGACATAGTTTCTTCAGAAAACAAAATAAATATTTTATATTATATTGAAATGATACATACATAAAAGTGCAAAAATATAAAGTCATATCATTAAATTATTATAATTATCAGCATGGGATCCAGCAGCCAGGTAAAAATGTTGTGAATACTCATAGCATCAAGCTAATCCTCAGTACATATCTTCCCACTCACTGAAGACTTCTTTCTTCAAAAACTACTATGACTGAATTTCATTTTGGTCAATTCCTTACAATTTCAAATTCAAGTATTTATATTAAATTTACAGCTGTAATATTAAGTATTAACTTTCCAGTATATATTGTACTCAGATTTTTCCTTAATTTTTTTTAAATCGCAGCCCTAGAGACATCCCGAGACAGCGCAACCCACGGCCTGAGACAGCAGCTGACTCCAGCTCCCTCCTGGATCCTGAACCAAGCTCTCCCAATGACTGGGAATTTGTACAACTCACCAGGCTTCCCAGATCAGTGAGAGTGTGGTGAGTCTAAGGGAGAGCCATTGGCTTCTTCCCATGTGCACTACCAGATCCCTGCCCCCAAGTCCTTCAAGTAAGTGACTGGCCTGAAACCTCAGGACCCACTCACCAGCACCTCCCCGGATCCCCTGCCATAAAGTCCGCTGAGGGAGTGGGAATTTCCCCGACTCTCTGGGCAGCAAAGTTCAGTGAGTGTAGAACTCCAGGCCCAGCGTGACTGAGAGATATTTCCCAGGAATTCCTTGGCCCCTCCAGCCCCTATGGCCCAGTGAGAGCTCCAGGCACACCGTACCAGAGAAACATTTCCAGGTGATTACCATTCCCATGTCATAGCACAAGACCCAGTGCAGGTCGGACTGGAGTGAGAACTCCAAGCCTGCCACGCAGGAGGGACATTTCTCACGCAGGAGGGAATCCTCTGTTCCACACCACAGACCAAAATCCAGCACAGCCTGGCCTGTGAGTGAGGGCTCCAGGCTCGCTGCACCAGAGAGACCTTTCCCAGCCTTCTCAGGTTACGGCCTGTAGACCCGGACCCAGCACAGGCTGGCCGACACAGTACAGCCTACTCAGTGAATAAGATCATGCACTATCCTTTTGTAAGCCCAGAAGACCCACCAAAGCGCAGGCCTGCCCACCTGGGGAACGACCTGCCTGACACAGGAGGCTAACCCTGGGAACTAACAGAGGGAAACCAAAGGAGCTACAGAAGAAAAGGAACTGAACACAATAGCTGGATCCAAGATAGGCATAACTGAAAAATCTCAAACTTAATAGACTGGCACCCGAATCTCATAACAAGCTAAGGTTATAGCTGCACCAAAGCTCTACACCAAAGGTCAGAGGTCAGTGCTATACAAAATGACAAAGAAAAGGGAAAAATGCAATCCCAGGCCTTGAGTCCATCAGGAAGGGCAGAGGACACTAGCTCAGCTGCAATGAATGAACTAACAGATAGAGCAGCAAAGGAACAACAGCAGAAAGCTATAGAGGAAATAAAAGGTGAACTAATTCCCCAAATTAAAATAGAAATATCTGAATACATAGTATGTGAAATAAAGAATGAATTCCAGAAACATTGGGGAGGGAAAGCTATGCTCACCCAGAACAAGTGTAGAGAGCACTATTCCAGCTGAAATATATATAAATTAACAGGATCTGAAGCAAAGAAACAACAGCAGAAAGATCATGAGAAACTCAAAGCAGAAATAAACTCTGAAAAGAAAAAAAGAACTTTATGAAGTCATAGGATCTGAAATACCGAAACAAGTCTGGAAATATACAGAGGAAATCCAACTTGGAAGAAACACAACAGAAAAAGAATTAATAACTACCACTAAAGAAGACATCGATAAAAAAATTGAGGAGATCAGAAATATGATGGATTCCTTGAATGAGCAATGCAGAAAATAAATAGAACACATGAAACACAGTCAAAGAGATATAGAAGAACTAAAAATATCAATCACGAATCTACAGAACTGTCTGAGTGAAAGGAAATACATAGTTTCAGATCTTGAAGATGCCAGAGCAGCTAGTGAAAAGGTGAGAAAGGATCTCTTAAATAAACTGAGAAAGCAGGAAAAAATAATCTATCACCTGCAAGATGATACCAGAATGAACAATGTGAGAAAAATTGGTATCAATGACAATGAAAGAGTCAATGCAAATGACATAAAAAGAATTTGGGGAGAAATAATCACAGAAAACTTCCAAATATGAGGAAACAATCCAACATTCAGGTCACCGAAGTATACAGAACACCAAATAACTTCAACTCAAGCTGAAACACACTGAGACATACAATAGTTAAGATCCCAGAAATCCAACACAAAAATAAGATACTGAAAGCTGCTAGAGAGAAGAAGGAGCTCACATTCAAAGGAACACCTATCAGAATTACAGCTGACTTCTCTACACAGACAATGAAGGCAAGGAGAGCATGGAGGAGAGTTCTTCACTTCCTGTATGAAAACAAATACCAGCCCACATTATTATACCCTGCAAAACGCTCTTTCAAGTTTGATGGAGAAGTGAAATACTTCCACGACAAAGAAAAACTAAAGAATTCCATGATGACAAAGCCATCCCTTCACAGGCTGCTGAAAGATGTTATAGAGGGAGACCACAATGACCAGAACTCCATGAATGAGAACGGAAGGAACCCACTAAACAGGACAGACAATTAAATACAGGATACAAAGGAGTGAACAACACCAGGTAAATATCATGACAAACATAAGTCAGCACATTTCAATTACAACCATCATTGTAAACAGACTCAATTCTCCAATTAAAAGAAATAGACTGTCACAGTGGATTAGAAAACAAAATCCAACAATATACTGTATACAAGAAACACACATCACTCAAAAAGACATTCATAGGCTCAAAGTGAAATGATGGAAAATAATACTACATGCCCCAGTACCTCAGAAAAAAGCAGGAGTAGCAATTCTTTTCTCAGACAGCATCAAATTCAAAGCAAGAATGATCAAATGATACAAAGAAGGCCACTATATATTGGTCAGGGGAAAAATCCAAGAGCAAGAAGTAACATCATAAATTTCTATGCACCAAACACAGGAGCACCCAACTACGTAAGACAAATCCTAAAGGACATGAAAAACTTATTGTCTAAGAACACAATCTTAACATGAGACCTTAACACACTTTAACTCAAAAAGACAGATCAACAAGACAAAAAATTAGCAAGGAAGTAGCAAAACTGAAAGAGAGCTTGGAACA
The DNA here is from genome assembly GCA_004027165.1 of Ctenomys sociabilis. Lineage (NCBI taxonomy): Eukaryota > Metazoa > Chordata > Mammalia > Rodentia > Ctenomyidae > Ctenomys > Ctenomys sociabilis. The sequence goes on from PVKA01018747.1 coordinate 3,468, forward strand.
AATGGACCTGGTGGACACATACAGAGTGTTCCACCCAACCACAGCTGAATACACATTTTTTTCAGCTGCACAGGTCATTTTCCAAAATAGACCACATGCTAGTCCAGAGGTCATGCCCAAGTATGTGCAAGAAAATAGAAATTATCCCATGCATACTATCTGACCACAATGCAATGAAACTGGAAATAAGTGACAAAAGAAACAAGAAAAACCCAATAAATTCATGGAAAATAAACAACACCCTACTCAGTTATCAATGGGTTGCAGAAGAAATTCAACAAGAAATTCAACATCATCTACAATTCAATGAAAATTCAAGTAAAACTTACCGGAATTTATGGGATGCAATGAAGGCAGTTCTTAGAGGGAAAATCATAGCTATGAACTCACACATTAGGAAAACAGAAAGGGAACAAATTAGCACCTTAAACAACTAGAAAAAGAAGAGCAAATGAACCCCATAGCACAAAGACGGGAAGAAATTATAAAGATTAGAGCAGAAATTAACTCAATTGAAATGAAGAAAACAATTCAAAGAATCCACAAATCAAAAAGTTGGTTCTTTGAAAAAATAAATAAAGTTGATAAGCCTCTAGCCAACCTCATCAAAAAGAGACAAAAGAAAATTCAAGTACAAGAAATAAGGAATGAAAAGGGTGAAATCACCACAGATCCAGTGGAAATTCAGAAGATTATCAATTGTTACTTCGAGAATCTTTACACTCACAGAATAGAAGACACAGAAAAAATGGACATATTCCTTGAAAGGTAGAAATTACCAAAACTGAATCAAGAAGATATAACAACTCTCAATAAGCTGATAACAGCCAACGAAATATGAAACGTAACAAAAAGCCTACCGATAAAGAAAGTCCAGGTCCTGATGCATTCACAGCTGAATTCTACAAGAAATTTATATAAGATATAACCCCACACTCCACAAAATCTTCCATGAAGTGTAAAAGGAAGAAGTCCTCCCAAAATCATTTCTGGAGGCAAGTATAATACTGATTCCAAAATCAGGGAAAGACACAACCAAAAAGGAGAACCACAGGCCATTCTCCCTCGTGAACATAGATACAAAAATACGCAACAAAGTCCTGGCAAATAGAACAGAGTAAATCATCAAGATCATACACCATGACCAGGTAGGAGTCATCCCAGGGATGCAAGGATGGTTCAATATTCAAAAATCTATAAAGGTAATACACTATATTAATAGACAGAAATTTAAAAACCATATGATCATCTCAATTGATGCAGAGAAAGCCTTTGACAAAGTCCAACACTCATTCATGTTCAAGGTTCTACAGAAAATTGGAATATATGGACTCTATCTTAGCTTGATAAAAGCCATCTATGACAACCCAAAAGCTCATATAATCCTAAATGTGGAAAAACTGAAATGTTTTACTCTTAAATCAGGTACAAGACAAGGATGTCCTCTATCACCCCTACTATTCGATATAGTCTTGGAGTCCTTAGCAACAGCCATTAGAAAGGAGGGAGAAATAAAGGGAATAAGAATAGGAAAAGAAGAAGTTAAATTATCACTATTTGCAGAAGACATGATACTTTACTTGGAAGACCCCAAAAACTCCACCAAGAAACTACTTGAACTGATAGGAAAATTCAGTACCATAGCAGGATACAAAATTAATACTCAAAAGTCAATAGCATTCCTCTACGCAGATAACAAGCACACTGAAAGGGAAGCAATAGAAATGATACCTTTTACAATAGCACAACAGAAAATGAAATACCTTGGGACTCACTTAACCAAGGAAGTCAAAGATCTTTTCACGGAAAATTACAACACCCTAAGAAAAGAGATTATAGAGGATTTCAGAAAATGGAAAGCTATTCCATGCTCCTGGATAGGAAGATCCAACATCGTGAAGATGGCCATACTCCCAAAATTGCTGTACAGATTTGATGCAATCCCTATGAAACTGCCACCCACATACCTCCCAGATATAGAGAAATCAATTCTAAAATTTATTTGGAACCAAAAACTACTTAGGATAGCAAAGGCAATCTTAGCCAATAAAGAGAAGGCAGGAGGCATCACAATTCCTGATTTGAAATTATACTACAAAGCCACTATGATAAAATCAACATGATATTGGCAACAAAATAGACCTGTGGATTAGTGGAATAGATGAGAAGACACAGAGGCATTTATGAAAACACTCAGCCATCTTATCTTTGACACAAGCTCACTGGAAGAAAGATAGCCTCTTTAACAAATGGTGCTGGAAATCATGGCTTTCTACATGCCAAAAACTAAAACTTGACCCAGCTCTATCACCATGCACTAAGTTAAAGTCAAAATGGATTAAACTAAACGTTAAAACAGAAACACTCGATCTCCTGGAAGAGAAAGTAGGAGGAACTCTTGAAGACATAGGGGTAGGTAAACACTGTGAACAAACATATATTCACACGGGAAGCACTTGAAAGAATAAACAACTGGGATCAACTCTTCTTAAGGAGCTTCTGCATGTCAAAAGGAAATGTCAACAGAGTGAAAACAAAACCCACAAATTTTGAAAAACTCCTAACTAATGAACAATCAGACAGAGGACTACTGTCTAGAATATATAAAGAACTAAGATATAACAGGGCCCTCAAATTTAAAGACCCAATTTAGAAATGGGCATCTGAGATGAATACGCACTTCTCAGAGGACGAAATTAAAGAAGCAAATAAATATATGAAAAAATGCTCCACATCGCTAGCCATTCATGAAATGCAAATAAAAGCAACACTGGGATACAATCTCACTCCAGAAAGAATGGCTATCATAGGGAAATCAACCAACAACAAATGTTGGAGAGGTTATGGGGAAAAGGAAACACTTCTCCACTGCTGGTGGGTTTGTAGACTGGTACAACCATTGTGGAGGTCAGTGTGGAGACTCCTCAAAGGAGTAGCACTAGAAATCCCATTGAAGCCGGCTATCCCCCTACTGGGAATTTTCCCAAAGGATTGGATACATTGTATCATAAAGATATATGTGTACCTATGTTTATAGCAGCACAATGTGTGATAGAAAAATCTTGTATACAACCAAGATGTCCATCACATGAGGAATGGTTGAAAAAGATGTGGTATTTCTATATAATGGAGTATTACTCAGCTATTAAGAATGATAAGTTTGAAGCATTTATATTGAAGTGGTTGCCACTTGAACATATACTCATAGGTGAAATAAACCAGACACACATGGGTAAATATCATATAGTCTCCCTAGTATAACAAGCGAAAAGCAGAAATACAAAAGGAAACGCACTACTAAAATCAATTGAGTCAGATAAGGCAAAGTGAATGGCATATGCTGCAGGATACTAATCAGCTTTTCTTCTGGGTGGTTAACAACCTAAGATCACAAGTCAAAGTTGGAGAAATAGAAGAGCTACAAGGCCAGCCAACATTTTGGCCCTAGCCCTTCAAGGTCAGCGAAGACTCAGGACATAGGAGAACCTATACTGCAACATCATGAAACTCAGTTGAGCTCCAAATTTTCTGAACAAGGAGATTATGTATCCACAGAGGAAAGAGACTGAAGTTCTATAGTGTGCCTGGGGTGAGTCACATGAAGAGAAAACATTCTCTCAAGCTCTCACAGAGAGCGAACTTGTCAAGCATTGGCCGTGACTCATCCACATGGACGACACAGACAAAGGAACTACAGAATAATGTACAGGACTACAAGATAAATCCTGAGAGGACTTCACTGACCACATAGGAAATATATAATTCATGTGTTGGTATATAAGTCTTGATCTATCTAGGTCTCAACCATCCAGCAGAAAACTATAAAAATGAAGTATGCATCGCGAGGCCATAATATTAAGCTGAGTTGTAAATGGCTATGGTCAACAACTTCTTTGAATAACTCACTATTGTTGTAGAATGCTGGACTGGCTTGGATTGTGGTGTTGAGTTCAAGCACCTAAGTTAGTTAAGTGACAATGGAGTGCCCACCTTTGACAGGTGTAGACAGAGGAAGGGGTGTAGAAAGAAAAAATCATGATGTGTGTATATAGACAGTACAGTTGGGATAGATAACACTGTACTTCTACATAATTCTATGAGAGGCAAGATCTGCACTAATGGTGGTTGGACAGGATATTATGCCGGCTTCTAGTACTACAGTCATCCACTAGGAAAATAATTATTGAATTTTTGATATAATTCAGGTATAAAAATTAAGATAAGTAAGCAGCTGCACTCTTAATTCACTGATAAGAGATATCTGCTAAAATAATATCTGTAAATATAATATCATGTATGCACCTTGTACGATACCAAAACATTATGAAAACAGTTTGCAATGTATTAATTTATTGAATCTGTATTGTTAAGGTGTCTTGAAACTGTCTGATTGACATTTGTAGTTCAATAAAATAAAAAGAATAAAAATAAAATAAAATATCTGTAAATGTTAAAAAAAATTTTAAATCATTATTAAGATTCATGCATATTATTGCTGTGTTGTGTATGCATTGGTAATATCATTTTTTAAAGAATATCATGGTTTATTTGATAATTCTACTGTTATAGGATATGTGACTTATTTATAATTTGGAAGTTATTATGAATAATTCATCTATTGTCAAGTATGTTTTAGTTCACATGTTCATACATTTCTCTTCATTGCATATTCAGAAATATAATACCTGGGGGTAGTATCAAACTACTTCCCCAAACTATTTCTAATTACTAAACACCTTCCTCGCTCATCAAAAGTCCTTGCTGACATTTACTATCAGCTTTTTCATTGCTGCTATCCTCATCAATGTCAACTGGTATCGCAATAATTTCAGTTTGTATTTCCCTTCTATTGAAGCTCAGTGCATTTTCTTTTGGCTCTTCGGATATTTTCTTCTGAAGCAGCCTTTCATTTTCTTTCCATAGTCGTAATATCGACCTGCTTCTTGTTGATTTACAGGCATTCTGGGTTGGATACTCTCCTGGTTGCTTCCACTCCAAATACTCTCCCACCCTGCGTGCTCCACCTTTTATACTCACTCAATGACAGTTAGAAAACATAAACTGTGCATCATAATGCACTCAAGACTATCAGTGCTCTCCACTTTGGGGCTTTGTTTTATGTAACAGATCTGCTTTCTACTATAAAGTCATGGAAATACATTTCATTCATTATCTAAAATGTCTGGGTATTTTTGTCTTTAACAGTTGAAATTGATTTTTACACAGACAGGGAGATAGAAATCGAGTTCCATTCTCTTCCAAGTGAGTATCCAATTATCTCAGAACTTATATTGAAAAGATAATCCCTCTCATAATGTGCTGCATTCTAACTTTTGTGATAAATAGTCTCCATATTGCCACACATCTGATCTGGGTATGGGTGGGGGACCCTTCAATTCCTTTCTTCTCTCATAAATTTATAATGCTGTCTTAATTTCTATACTTTTTATTGAGACGTGATGTATTTTAGAATATGTCTCCACCTTTTTTTTCTTCTTTGCCTTAATTATATATTTTACTTATAATTATATATAAATCACTAAAACTTCACTGGGAGTTTGAACAAGATGATAATTTTAAGCAAATCATAATAATTTTGAGTCTTCCAATCTGTGAGGTAGCATATTTCTTTTTAATTTAAGTTCTACTTAATTTTCTCAATAATGTTGAGAATTGCAAAGATAATATGATAGTTAATTAATTGAATCAACTTGAATAAAAGATGCCCAATTAAATTGGATTAGCGAGTTCTGGATGTGGAAGAAAGGATTAGTCAAAGATTGAAGACCTCCTCTGGGTGTGAGAGGCAACTACTGGGCTTGTTGCCTGAATGGGATAAAAGAGAAACCAAGAAAGAAGGAGCCTCAGTCTGCACCTTCACCCTGGACCTTGTCTCTTGGCTTCTAAGATAGACTCCTCCTCCTCTGGTGTAGACTATCCAGCCTTTGTTGCATGCACTGCCCACCTCCTGACATGGATTCATGGGGGACAACACAGTGTACAAGTCTTCAACTGGACCATTCCTGTGTCCAGCACTCTGACAGCCTTCCACACTCCTCCACACCTATCATGTGGGTGCCCACCATAAGCCTGTGTTGTAAAGCCTTATACATTTATATAATTTGTATTAAATCTGTTTCTCTAGCAAGCACTTATGGGTACACATAGTAAAGGAAATAATCATAAATCATTGAAGCAGTGAAAACAACTTAACTACATTTAAAAAAATCACACTTCTGGGAAAATACTAGGAATATTGAAAGAAAACAGAACACTCCAATAATTTTTTTTAATTTTATTAAGAAACAAAAATCAATGAGACCATTTCAAAACCATTTAATAGGACAGCTTCAATAATCAATACATTGCATATTGTTGTCTTCCTAGTGGTCATTCATAGTACAAGATGTAGACATGGTATTCTGTCCAAACACTATTAGTACAAATCTTTCTTTGCATTAAATTAAGAGAAAGTAGCTGCATATTTATCCTAACTGTTTTGTATATACAGATACAAAATGGTCCTTCATTTGTAACAAATTATAATAATTTTGAGTCTTCCAATCTGTGAAGTAGCATATTTCTTTTTAATTTAAGTTCTACTTAATTTTCTCAATAATGTTGAGAATTGCAAAGATAATATGATAGTTAATTAATTGAAATCAACTTGAATAAAAGATGCACGCCATCACACCACCAAGCCCATTCTCAATCCTTGTCTCAGAGTGCTTCTGGAGCAGATATGGCTGGGTGGGGATCAAACCTCGGTCCCTGCAGCTGGCTACACAGGCACTTTAATCCGCTGAGCTATCTGGCTGGCCCCACAATTGATTATTAGATATTTCCACCGCACTCCAAAATTTCTAATACTAAATTTTACCATCATAGCAGCAATATATTTCACATAAGTTTTACTGTTTTGTAAATGGACTGCAAATTTTAATTTTGGTACTTGAAATCTTTTCATAAACATGCACAGATGTGAGTTTACATTTGTGCCACTAAGAATTTTTAGAAGTGTTCAATGACAAGGGTTTTATCCTTTGTATGCTGTGCCGGCCCCACCCCCATGGCGTGCTGAGACGGAGATTGAGACTGGGGGTAGTGGCACCCACCTGTAATCCCAGGGCTTGGAAGACTGAAAAACAGGAGGATCGTTATGAGTCCAATCTATGTAGTGAGACCCTGTAGACCCTGTAGTAAATACATATTTTTAGAAAGGTATTCTATAGGATTTAAAAGAAAATAATTTTCTTCATCTTAAAAAAATGAGAATTAGTACTGAAAATCATTTTGTCTTCCATTTTCAGAGCTAAAGAAATCACTTTTATATGACTTTTATTCTTTCTAAGTATTCATCTTTCTAATTTTTCCTACATATTCTTCAGTAAAATTTTAACTGTATAATTTCCTGTGAATGGGATACACAATGTATCCATGCAAACGTGAGTTCCAGTGGCCAACAGCTAAGTAGGAGCTGAGCTGAGCTGAGCCAACAGGTCTGCCAGGTCATGAAAAGGGTATAAAGAAGCAAGTATCACCCAAACAATCAAAGAACATAAACTTGTATTCGCATGGAACTAAGTATCACAATCATAGACAAGACTTGCAGCTACTTAGAGCTGGCTGTATGTCCCAGTCTCCATTCTAAGTGGGGTTGCTATTGAGGGTTCCTAAGGCCCCACTTCCAGGTCACCCTTTCCAGAGTGGCTTATACAAATGGTACTGCTGGACTTATTTAGTGTACACATAAGCGGTAAACACAGTGGCTCTCACCTAAGTACCTGTGTATTAACCCACGTGATCATCAGAACTCTAAGACACATGCATCATTAATAACTTATGAAGCAGGCAAGAAAGCTGAGGCAGAGAGATTCAGTATCTGCATGAATCCCACAGTTAGGGGTTCGATCTGGAATGATCTACTCTAGCCACATCGCTATATGGAAAATAAAACTTTGTTGAACTGATCTAATACAGACAGTATTTTAAAGAAAGTAATAAAGAGAAGAATAAGTCAATTCAGGGAGGCTCGGGAGGAAATAATATTGGTAATAGGAACATTAAGGTGTCTGTGAAGATTCTTGCTGGGTGTGGAGAGTTGTCTAGGATGACCCGAAGGTCCTTCTTCAAATTAACTATTCTTGCTGTGCTACATCAGTTCCATTAAGAAAGAAGATGCAGAAAACTGATAATGCTGTTGCTTTAAAAATAGTCTTCTTGAAGCATGAGCCATGTGCATCATTTTTTCTTTGCAGCTGGCTATTAGCCACACTGTATTTGAATGGTAAAAGTTCCCCAGGGTAAAAGTTGTTTGTACAATACACAGGTATTTACAAACATTGCCTAAGGGACAAGAGACACTCATAGGTTTCTGAAACTCTCATTGCACTCTGTACCTCAGCTTTTAGTCTACATCTGTCCAGGGGGACTCCTGAAACTGCATGAAGGATTAAAACCTTGTGTCATATCCATTTTAGCTTATAATTAACAAATGGGACAAAAATAAGCAGAAAACATGTGTGCTATGGACAAAGCAATAGAAATATTTTGGACTGGCACATATACAAAACTCTAGGACTTTAATGACATATGGATTGACTTATAGGAGAGAGGGAAGGGATTTTCACTTAACCCTGTGGATAGCTTATGCTCCCTACTAAGCTGTTAGCGGCTGGTCTTCACAGTGCAGAATTGGTGCAAATGAGATGCAAATCCAAAATCTCTTCTAAAACATGACATGCACCTACACACATCAGTGTGAACATCTGTATGTGTGCGCACTTGCCTTTCCCCAACTCCCTCCAGCTCCATGATTGTGCTTCTCCTGAACTCTGACTGTCCAACCTTATTCCGTGTTTCTACACACAGTACATTGCCCATTACAATGCCTCATTTTCTCCTGCATTATTTCTTGACTCTCCACAATATCATAATCTGAAAACACTATAATTAATTGATTTGACTGAGAAATTGAAACAGAATTGAACTAAAAACTTTCCAGCTCACTCCCCTACAAGCATGATACCAAACAGCTTCCCTAGTGGAACATATTGAAGGTCTCTTTACCTCGGCTTCTACTTCACCATTTGAGGTGTCCTCACCTTGAAACCCTCCATTTTTTTCCTCCTCTCTTCTCAGCTCAATTCCTGTTCCATTAGGCTTACATGAATAATTGAGAATATCCTTGCTTTCTTGCAGTTATAAAGTGGCTTAATTAGAAACATGAATTTCATTGAGTTTGAACACTTGACTGCTCCAGAGATTAGGAAGCAGACATCACTGGGAAGCCGTTGTCTACCTATCAAAGTGGACAGATGTGTTACTGAGTAAAGTTTACTAGGATTTTTTTGAGGCCCTTTGCATCTATATTTATAATTGTTATTTTTCCTTTCTTTTTTTTTTTTTTTTTTTTTTTTTTTTTTTTTTTTTTTTTTTTTTTTTTTTTTTTTTTTTTTTTTTTTTTTTTTTTTTTTTTTTTTTTTTTTTTTTGCGGTACCTGAGATTGAACTCAGGACCTTGCATTTGCTAGACAAACGCTTATTCTACTGAGCTATCTCCCCGGCTCTCTGCTGTTTTCTAGTGAGTACAGGGTCTACAGGGTCTCACTAAACAGATAAGACTCATAGTGATTCTCCTGTTTTCAACCTTCCAAGTGCTGGGAGTTCAGGCACATACCACCGCATCCAGTCTCAATCACCATTTCAGCACTCCCTGGGGCCAGGGCCATCATACCATGCCAGGAATTGTACCCTAGTCCCTGCGCCTGCTTAAATAGGTGCTTTAGTCTGCTGGGCTTTCAGGCAGCACCCCTTATATGTTTATTCTTAAGTGTAAAAATAATAATTAAATAAATAGGACTGGGGAGATGGCTCAGTAAATAAGCACTTGCTTAGCAAGTGCAAGGGCCTGAGTTCAATCCCCAGTCCTGAAAAAATAAAAATAAAATAAATAAATGAATATTTCTTGCCTTGGGATATGACAATTTTGTGAGTTTTCCCCAACTACCTTCAACAAAAAGAACTCTAATATCTTTGGTTGAAGGTTCTTAGTTATTGAGTGGGAAAAATATGTTTCCAATGACCTCTCTTAGTTTGACACCAGTGAAAAAGTTCAGTTCACACTGTGAGAAGTACTATGATTATACGTGAGTATTATATGATTTAAAGATGAGCAAAGGATTAGAGTCATGTGAAACTACTCATAAAATGAAGCCAGCAGTCATCAGACTTTTAATTAAAGCTTCCAAAGTAGTTCTACCTCTATAATATGCAATTCCTCTGAACTTCTTATTACACAGCATTTTTTACTGAATTGCTACAGCTACTGAGAGCACTGAACAAGATTTATAATACCACAGATTGGATGACAGATAATGGTAGAAGCTAAAGATAATAAATAATTATTGGTACCATCTGGACCCTTTGAAAAACATCCTTTAAAAGAGTACATTTTAGAGTTGGGCAAAAATAGAATTTGTGCAAAGAAAACAAAAATGTTAAATTTAAATTAAATGAGAGCGAAGACACTAATTAAGAATTCACAAGGGAAATATGGATCTAATTTAGAAGCAATTGACACAAAATTATTCATAAAACAGGACAGTTTTTTTCAGATTAACATCCACACTGATGAAATAGAGTATGTTTGCTATTAATCTTTGCATGTCAAAAATAACAAATGCCACCTAATCTGAGCCATGAGGTCAATTTTGCAGTTCTTTTTCCATTTTTTAAACTAAGAAATATGGTTACTATTGACATCAGCACATATTAAATTCAACATAAAATATTGTCATTGTATATGCAAACAGGCTATTTGTTCTATTGGGATCTTCTTATAATTAATAGAGAATGAATTAATCATATAAAATGCTAATAGATAGATTTTCAAAGACATTATGTTTGATGATATTTCTAATCGTATAACTATTGTATTCTTGGTGTCTCTTCCTGACAATGAAGAGTGGGAAGCACAGAATATTTAGCTGTACTTTAGTCAGGGTTTCCCTTAACATCAGCTCACAAAATTTCCAAGAAACAGAAATTTAAAGGATGGAGTTAGAGAAAACACACAAAATATTTGCCATGTGCCTACAAAATATAACACGTAAACACACGTGCACACACACATGCACACACACACACACTTCACACAGCACTTTACATATGCCCGATTTTATTAGCTCATAAAAATACTCAAAGAAGATGTTATCCTCATTTTGCAGGTAAGGAATTTGAATTCTCCCAACTTAGACTTTTTTTATGCTGTTTCCACAATACCAAGCAGTGAGTAAAAGTTTAAAGAAATAGTTAAATGGACTCATTAAAACTGAAAGATATAGAGCAGATTGGAAGTTTAAAAAAATCCAAATCAACATAGAACATTGGGGTATATTACTTTGTGTGACTAAAATTAAGATTCAAGGGGATTGGTTTTCTCTAGGGGTGCTTATCTCACTTAATTTGATATTTCTGAATGTTAAATATGATGAGAGTATTGTCATACTTAACCACCTTCTACAGCTGATAGTGATAACACAAAACAATTCCTAATATTTCACCGCAGCCCTCACAAATTGCTTCCCAAAACTCCAGCTTTTCTGACCAACTTTGGCTCCTTGTCACAAGCTCCTAGGGCCCCAGCCATTTGTTCATTCTGTTGCATAGTCCCAACCACAGCTACTTGGCTCAGCATTCCTCTCTCATTGCAAACTTGACAGCCCTTCCCAGGGTTTCCCCACCTACATCTCCTCCTCATCAACAGCTTTCTTACTTATTGCTGAAGAAAATCTAGTCTCCCCCTCTCTCAGCAATGACCACATTACTACACCTTGTAATTCTCTTCTGCTTGACAAGGAAATTTCCAAAGGGTCAAGGACAATGACTGCAGTAGTCCATAGTTTATATCTTGTTTTTAAAAACAATGCCTGACACTCAGTTATTATTTAATTGATACTTGCTGAATAACTCAATGAATTGGTGTTACTTACAAAGAGGCAAAAAAGAATCTAATCACATCAAACGCTTATGATACCTGGCTAAAGTTGATTCTCTAAAGAATCAACTTGAAACTCTAGCACAAATACAAGACCCTTCTAATATGATCTCAACATTCCAATGTCATCTTTTATAATTTGTTCCAGTTACATATCTTCTGCCATTTCTTCAGAGATCTCAGAACAATTCCTCTTGATTTCGTACTTTTTTGTATTATTACTAATATTGAGGTATCTTCTTGAATTGAATCTTCTAAGTCTGTTCAATTCTTAACATATCATTTAATTGTCATTGTTTCTTTGGAGTTCTTGCACAGCCTGTCTCTACTTCTAATGTGTCTCATAGAAATCTCTGAATAAAAGCATGTTTTGTCCTCCCTGTGACTACCTGTTTGTTTATGCTGCTTACTCCCCAGACACCGAGGGAAAAATTCCACCTTCTCTCATGTGCCCTTGCTCCTGTAGCCCCTAAAAAGTGGCAGATAATTAATTAGTGTCCATGAGGAAATTCCTCACAATCATGTACTATTTGTTTAATTTGCAATTTTAGCTAGAAAAGCTCATATGATGATTGTATTTATTCTCTAAATCTAAGGTTATCTAGTGGGTGTATTCAGCTATCGTGTGCATTTTGGTAATTATCAATTCACCCTCTGACGCTCAATTTTAAAGAAACATACTCAACACAACATGAAAATGGTCTCACTCCTCTGTGCACACATCATTTTTGACCGAGTTTAAAAATTTAAAGCTTGTCACTGGCCTAGCTCTTTAGTAGATTTGAAAGATAGACTTTTCCCCTACTGCATTACTTTATCAAGACTCAGAATACATCCGATTGTCTTTATTGTGCCCACTTTTCCTCATTAGTATGAAATATGCTGCCAAAAAGTAGGCCTTGGCAAAGGAAACACACTTTTGAAATATGTATGTCAAGCCAGCAGATTTACAATTTCCTTTACACGTTTTCCTGTACATATGTGCAAATATATATTTATTTATAAATATATGTATAGATACGTATACATATGTTTATATATATATATATGTGTGTGTGTGTGTGTGTGTGTGTGCGCATGTAAATATACATTTATATTGTATAAGATGATTTCCAATTTTTTTAATATACTTCCAACTATCTTCTGACCTTCCAGTTAAGGCCACATCAGAATAAATGGTCCTTATTTACTTCATGCTATAAGCAGTCATAACACTTGTAGAAATACACAAAGCAAATTTTCGAACATTGGGCAGCAGGTAACTTGGAGCAGTGCTGCTTTAAAGAAGGAAACCCCGAGGGTAGGACACCATGCCCAGCGCTTCTATTGGCTGGAACCCATTAGGGTGGCACATCATGCCCCAGCCCTTCTGCTGGCTGCCATTACAGGACTCCTATGCAAGGCACAGCACTCTGCCTCTGCAGTGGCAGAGTTCAGGTTTAGATTTACGGAAACTGTATGGGCTTTAGGACCCCAAAGTCAAAAAGGTCTGGGTAGGTGACAGTCCTATGTGAGACTTCCTCACAGTCTTTGATCAAGAGCTAGTTGAACCGCTCATTCATGTAACAGGACTCTGAGGCCAAAAGTGATTGATACAAAGCTGGGAATTCTACACAAATCCTGAACATTCCGTAGCATAAATTTGCCACCAAAATGGCAGGGCCTGTCAGAGCCAGAAATTCAGGTGCAAAGAAAAGTCACAACTTAAGAGCACAGATTACTTTCTTTTTCTTTTTTTTATTTTTGTTTTATTGAAGTACAAATATCAATGAGACAGTTTTAAGATACCTTGACAAGAGGGATTTCATAAATCAATACATTGCAAAATGTTTTCATAATGTTCTGGTATCACAGAAGGTGCATACATGATATTATACTTACAGACATTATTATACCATATGTCTTTTATCAGTAAATTAAGATAACAGATACACACATAGCTGTTTGCATATCTTTTTTTTATACCTGAATTATATCAAAGATTCAATAATTAATACCTTCTACATTGTTATTTTCCTAGTGGTTGTTCATAGCACTACAAACTGACATAATATCCTGTCCAACCACGCATAGTGAAAATCTGGCCTCTCATAGAATTATGTAGAATCACAGCGTTATCTGTCCCAACTGTACTGTCTATACACACACATCATGATTCTTCCTTTCTATACCCCTTCCTTTGTCTACACCTGTCAAACATGGGCACTCCATTGCCATTCAACTAATTTAGGTGCCTGAACTCGACAACACAATCCAACACAGTCCAGCATTCCATAATGAGTTACCCGAAGAAGTTGTTCACCATAGCCATTTACAGATCAACTTATTATTATGGCCCCATGGTGTACACTTCATTTTTAAACTTTTCTGCTGGATGATTAAGACCTAGATAGAGCAAGACTTATATACCAACACAGGTACTTTATGTTTCTTATGAAGTCAGAGAAGTCCCCTCAGGGTTTATGTTGTAGTCCTGTATATTATTCTGTAGATTCTTCGTCTGTGTCATCCATGTGCATGAGTCACTGACAATGCTCGAACAGTTTGCTCTCTGTGAGAACGTGAAAGAAAGTTTTCTCTCCATGTGACTCTCCCCAGGGATACTATAGATCATCGATCTCTTTCCTCTGTAGCTCCATAATCTCCTTGTTCAGAAAATTTGGAGCTCAACTGAGTTTCATGATGTTGCAGTACAGGTTCTCCTATATCCTGAGTCTTCGCTGACGTTGAAAGGCTAGGGCCAAAATATTGGCTGGCCTTGTGCCTCTTCTACTTCTCCAATTTCATCTGTGAACGTAGGTTGTTAACCATCCTGAAGAAAAGATAATTAGTATCCTGCAGCATATGCCATTCACTTTGCCTTACCTCACTCAATTGTTTTTACTTGTTGTTGTACATTTAAATTTCTGTCTGCTTTTTGCTCCTTATACTAGGGAGACTATATGATATTTACACATGTGTGTCTGGTTTATTTCACTTATGAGTATATGTTCAAGTGGCAACCACTTCAGTGTAAAGGTTTCAGGCTTATCATTATTAATAGCTGAGTAATACTCCATTATATAGAAATACTACAACTTTTTCGACCATTCCTTATGTGATGGACATCTTGGTTGTTTCCAAGATTTTGCTATCACACATTGCGCTGCTATGAACATAGGTGCACATATATCACTATGATACAATGTTTTCAGATCCTTTGGGAAAATTCCCAGTAGGGGGAGAGCCACCTTGAATGGGATTTCTAGTCTTAGTCTTTTCAGGAGTCTCCACACTGACCTCCACAATGGTTGTACCAGTCTACACTCCCACCAGCAATGGAGAAGTGTTCCCTTTTCCCCACAACTTCTCGAACATTTGTTGTTGATTGAGTTCCTTATGATAGCCATTATTTCTAGACTGAGATGGTATCTCAGTGCTGTTTTTATTTACATTTCATGGATGACTAGCGATTTGGAGCATTTTTTAATATATTTATTCGCTTCTTTAATTTCCCGCACTGGGAAGTATATATTCATCTCAGATGCCCATTTCTGAATTAGGTCTTTAAATTTGAAGGCCGTGATATATCTTAGTTCTTTATATATTCTAGACAGCAGACCTCTGTATGATTGCTTGTTACTTAGGAGTTTTTCAAAATTTGTGGGTTGCCTTTCACTCTGTTGACATTTTTTTTTTGATATGCAGAAGCTCCTTAAGAAGAGTTGATCCCAGTTGTTGATTCTTTCAACTGCTTCCCCTGCGAATATCTGTTTGTTCATGAACTCTTTACCTACCCCTATATGTTAAAGAGTTCCTCCCACTATCTCTTTCAGGAGATTCAGTATTTCTGTTTTAATGTTTAGATCTTTAATCCATTTTGACTTTAGCTTAGTGCATGGTGATAGAGGTGGGTCAAGTTTTAGTTTTTGGCATGTAGAAAGCCATGTTTTCCAGCACCATTTGTTAAACAGGCTATCATTCTTCCAGTGAGCTTGTTTAGCACCTTCGTCAAAGATCAGATGGCTGAGTGTGATTGTAGATGCCTCTGCATCTTCTAATCTATTCCACTGATCTTCAGGTCTATTTTGTTGCCAATACCATGTTGATTTTATCACAGTGGCTTTGTAGTATAATTTCAAGTGAAGAATTGTGATGCCTCCTGCCTTGGCTTTACTGGCCAAGATTGCCTTTGCTATTCTAGGTCATTTGTGGTTCCAAATAAATTTTAGGAATGATTTCTCTAGGTCTCGGAGGTATGTTGGTGGCATTTTGATAGGGATAGCATTAGAACTGTACAGAAATTTTGGGAATATGGGCATCTTCACGACATTGGTTCTTGCAGTCCAGGAGCATGGAATATTTTTCATTTTCTGAAATCCTCTATATCTCTTTTCTTAGGGTGTTGTAATTTTCTGTGAACAGATCTTTGACTTCTTTGGTTCAGTGAATCCAAGGTATTTCATTTTCTGTGGTGCTACTATAAAAGGTATGGTTTCTATTGTTTCCCTTTCAGTGTGCTTGTTTTCTGTGTAGAAGAATGCTATTGACTTTTGAGTACAGATTTTGTATCCTGCTATGGAACTGAATTTCCATATCAATTCTAGTAGGTTCTTAGTGGAATTTTTGGGGTCTTCCAAGTAAAGAATCATGTCGTCTGCAAATAGTGATAATTTAACTTCTTCTTTACCTAGTCTTATTCCCTTTATTTCTTCCTCCTTTCTAATGGCTGTTGCTAAGGAATCCAAAACTATATTGAATAGGAGTGGCGATAGACGACACCCTTGTCTTTTACCTGATTTAAGAGTAAAACATTTCAGTTTTTCCCCATTTAGGATTATATGAGCTTTTGGGTTGTCATAGATGGCTTTTATCAGGTTAAGATAGAGTCCATCTATTCCAATTTTCTGTAGGGCCTTGAACATGAATGAGTGTTGGACTTTGTCAAAGGCTTTCTCTGCATCAATTGAGATGATCGTATGGTTTTTAAATTTCAGTCTATTAATATAGTGTATTACATTTATAGATCTTCGAATACTGAACCACCCTTGCATCCCTGGGATGAATCCTGCCTGGTCATGGTGTATGATCTTCTTGATGATTTGCTGTATTCTATTTGCCAGGATTTTGTTGCATATTTTTGCATCTATGTTCATGAGGGAGAATGGCCTGTAGTTCTCCTTTTTGGTTGTGCCTTTTCCGGCTTTTGGAATCAGTATTATACTTGCCTCCAGAAATGATTTTGGGAGGACTTTTTCCTTTCACACTTCATGGAAGAGTTTGTGGAGTGTGGGGATTATATTTTCTATAAATTTCTTGTAGAATTCAGCTGTGAATGCATCAGGACCTGGACTTTTCTTTGTCGGTAGGCTTTTTACTGCATTTCGTATTTCGTTGGCTGTTATCAGCTTATTGAGAGTTGTTATATCTTCTTGATTCAGTTTTGGTAATTTCTACCTTTCAAGGAATATGTCCATTTCTTCTGTATCTTCTATTCTGTGAGGGTAAAGATTCTCGAAGTAACAATTGATAATCTTCTGAATTTCCACTGGGTCTGTGGTGATTTCACCCTTTTCATTCCTTATCGCTTGTACTTGAATTTTCTTTTGTCTCTTTTTGATGAGGATGGCTAGAGGCTTATCAACTTTACTTACTTTTTCAAAGAACCAACTTTTTGATTTGTGGATTCTTCGAACTGATTTTTTCATCTTAATTGAGTTAATTTCTGCTCAAATCTGTATGATTTCTTCTGTCTTCGTGCTCTGGGTTTTGTTTACTCTTCTTTTTCTAGTTGTCGGAGGTGCAACATTAAGGTGCTAATTTGTTCCCTTTCTGTTTTCCTAATGTGTGAGTTCATAGCTATGATTTTCCCTCTAAGAACTGCTTTCATCGCATCCCATAAATTCTGGTAAGTTGTACTTGAATTTTCATTGAATTGTAGATGATGTTGAATTTCTTCTGCAACCCATTGATTCCTGAGTAGGGTGTTGTTTATTTTCCATGAATTTAGTGGGTTTTTCTGGTTTCTTTTGTCACTTATTTCCAGTTTCATTGCATTGTGGTCAGATAGTATGCATGGGATAATTTCTACTTTCTTGCATATACTAAGGCATGACCTCTGAAGTAGCATGTGGTCTATTTTGGAAAATGACCTGTGCAGCTGAAAAAAATGTGTATTCAGCTGTGGTTGGGTGGAACACTCTGTATGTGTCCACCAGGTCCATTTGTTCCAAGCTCTCTTTCAGTTTTGCTACTTCCTTGCTAATTTTTTGTCATGTTGATCTGTCTTTTTGAGTTAAAGTATGTTAAGGTCTCATGTTAAGATTGTGTTCTTAGACAATAAGTTTTTCATGTCCTTTAGGATTTGTCTTACGTAGTTGGGTGCTCCTGTGTTTGGTGCATAGAAATTTATGATGTTACTTCTTGCTCTTGGATTTATCCCCTGACCAATATATAGTGGCCTTCTTTGTATCATTTGATCATTCTTGCTTTGAATTTGATGCTGTCTGAGAACAGAATTGCTACTCCTGCTTTTCTCTGAGGTACTGGGGCATGTAGTATTGTTTTCCATCGTTTCACTTTGAGACTATGAATGTCCTTTTGAGTGAAGTGTGTTTCTTGTATACAGCATATTGTTGGATTTTGTTTTCTTATCCACTGTGACAGTCTATTTCTCTTAATTGGAGAATTGAGTCCGTTTACAATGATGGTTATAATTGAAATGTGCTGACTTATGTTTGTCATGATATTTACCTGGAGCTGTTCACTCCTTTGTATCCTGTATTTAATTGTCTGTCATGTTTAGTGGGTTCCTTCCATTCTCATTCATGGAGTTCTGGTCATTGTGGTCTCCCTCTAGAACATCTTTCAGCAGCCTGTGAAAGGATGGCTTTGTCATCATGAAATTCTTTAGTTTTCTTTGTCGTGGAAGTATTTCACTTCTCCATCAAACTTGAAAGAGAGTTTTACAGGTTATAATAATGTGGGCTCGTGTTTGTTTTCATACAGGACTTGAAGAACTCTCCTCCATGCTCTCCTTACCTTCATTGCTTGTGTAGAGAAGTTGGCTGTAATTCTGATGGGTTTTCCTTTGAATGTGAGCTCCTTCTTCTCTCTAGCAGCTTTCAGTATATTATTTTTGTGTTGGATTTCTGGGATCTTAACTATTGTATGTCTCGGTGTGTTTCTGCTTGAGTTGAAGTTATTTGGTGTTCTGTATACTTCGGTGACCTGAATGTTGGATTGTTTCCTCATATTTGGGAAGTTTTCTGAGATTATTTATCCCCAAATTCTTTTTATGTTATTTGTATTGACTCTTTCATTCTCGTTGATACCAATTATTCTCACATTGTTCATTCTGGTGTCATCTTGCAGGTGATGGATTATTTTTTCCTGCATTCTCGTTGTTTTTAAGAGCTCCTTTCTCACCTTTACACTAGCTGCTCCGGCATCCTCAAGATCTGAAAATCTTGTCTTCGCTTTCACTCAGACGGTTTTGTAGACTCGTGATTGATATTTTTAGTTCTTCTATATCTCTTTGACTGTGTTTCATGTGTTCTATTTCTTTTCTGTATTGCTCATTCATGGAATCCATCATATTTCTGATCTCCTCAATTTTTTTATCCATGTCTTCTTTAGAGGTAGTTATTAATTCTTTTTCTGCAGTGTTTCTTCCAAATTGGGTTTCCTCTGTATATTTCTGGACTTGTTTCTGTATTTCAGATGCTATGATTTCAAAGAATTTTTTTTTCAGAGAATTCTGTTTTGATTTCTTCTGATTTGAGTTCCTCATGTTATTTCTGCTGTTGTTTCTTTGGTTCAGATGCTGTTAATTCATACGTTTCAGTTGCAATATTGCTCTCTGCACTTGTTTTGTGTGAGCATAGTTTTTCCGCCCAGTGTTTCTGGAATTCATTCTTTATTTCAGATACTATGTATTCAGATATTTCATTTTTAATTTGGGGAAATACTTCTCATTTTATTTCCTCTATACCTTTCTGCTGTTGTTCCTTTGCTGCTGTATCTGTTCATTCATTCATTGCCGCTGAGCTAGTGTCCTCTGCCCTTACTGGTGGACTTGAAGTCTGGGATTGCATTTTTAACCTTCTCTTTGTCATTTTGTATAGCACTGACCTTTGACCTTTGGTGTAGAGCTTTGGTCCTGGTATAACCTTAGTTTGTTATGAGATTCGGGTGCCAGCCTATTAAGTTTGAGATTACCCAGGTATGCCTATGCTTGATCTCGCTGTTGTGTTCAATTCCTTTTTGCTCCAGCTCCTTTGGTTCTCCTCTTTTGGTTCCCTGTTCAGGCAAGCATGAACTGAACTGGGATTCAGAGCATGTAATGAAAATTCCCACTATCTTCGCTGGCTTTCAGGTGAGGATCCGGAAAATTGCTGGGGTCAGCCCTCTTGTGTCAGGCAGGTCGCTCTCTAGGTGGGCAGGTCTGGGCTTTGTTGGGTCTTCTGGGCTCACAAAAGGATAGTGGATGATCTTATTCACCAATTAGGCTGTACTGGGTCATGAAGCCTGTGCTGGGTCCGGGTCTACAGGCCGGAACCCGAGAAGGCTGGGAAAGTTCCCTCCTGTGCAGCGGGCCTAGAGCCCTCACTCATAGTCCAGGCTGAGCTGGGTTTCAGCCCATGGGGTAGGACCAGGTATTGCTGAGAAATGTCCCTCCGGTGTGGGAGGCTTGGAGTTCTCACTTCAGTCCAACCTGCACTGAGTCTGGGGCTGTGGGGTGGGACCTACAATCGTTGGGAAATGTTTCTCTGGCATGGTGCTCCTGGAGCTCTCACCAGCCCACGGGTGGTGGGGGTGCAGGGAACCCCTGGGAAATGTCTCTCCGGCATGGCGGGCCTGGACTTCTGCACTCACTGAACTTTGATGCCTAGGGAGTAGGGGAAATTCCCACTCGCTCAGTGGGCTTTAGGGCAGGGAATTTGTGAAGGTGTTGGTGAGTGGGTCCTGAGGTTTCAGGCCGGTCACTGGCTTAGAGGGTTTCGGTGTGCGGATCTGGGTAGAGTGCATGGGAAGAAGCCAATGGTTCTCCCTCAGACTCACCACACACTCACTGATCTGGGAAGCCTAGTGAGTCATACAAATTCCCACTCATTGGGAGAGCTTGGCGCAGGATCCAAGAGGCAGTCAGCTGCTGTCTCAGGCCAGTCTCTGGGGCTGGATGGGAGTGGGTGGGAGTGCACAGATTATTTTCAACAGCTATTGCTCTCAGTGTGTGTTTGGTTCAGAGTCAATGAAGTGTTATTAGACAGACACAGGAAGTCCACACAAAGCCAAAATGGTTGGCACAATAATACTAAACGTTACTGCTTCTCCTCCTGTATTAATATTTACACTGAGAAGGAAAATAACAATAGTATAATGTCTCATATCTTAATGTCACAACATGAAGATCAGTTAATGGCACTGTATTTTTCTCTTTCATGTGCTAAAAGAATAAAGTTATTATTGCTAAAGCATAGTTTTTTCAGCTCAACTTAAGAATGTCCTTGATGAAGCAGTATAGTTTTATAATTTTATTAAATTTTGATGCTGCATTATATATTCATAGTCTTTGTATATGCATGAAGCATTTCTGATGCATATGAAAATACAACAGATGTCTCAAAAATTCATACAATAGTTGGAGTTGCAAGTTGGCTTAAATGTGTTTTCATAGAACACCATTTTCCCTTGAAAAAAATGTTGACTAAAAAAGAAAGCTATTCAGGAGTGCATAATTTGTGGACATTTTCTCAAAACATAACAATAAAGTGAGCTGTATCTTCAAGAGAACAACTGATAGTATTTGTAACAGGGAGAAAATTTGAGCTTCTAGAAAAAGTTGTATTTGTTATTCCCAGTACTGAATGTTTATTTGATAACACAGGTGAATACAAATGCCTTTGGTGTATAAGAAAAATATGTTAACATTTATAAAACATCATAAATCATAAGCCAATGGTTTTTAAACTCTCAATACTCAGTGTTGACTTTGTTGTTATAAAATCTTGTACAAAGGAAACCCTTACTCTAATAGTGAATGTGATCAATAGATTTCACTTTATAAAAAAGGCAAAAGATGGCTAACATGGTTTCAGATTTATCAATACAACTAACTGAACATAGAATCAAAGATAAATTTCTGCTTTTATGTGAAAAACAGTTGTTCAATTCTGATCAGTTTTAAGCTGCTTATCATCTCTTAAATTTCTTCATATACAATAATAATGAAAGCAAAAATTTAATATGAAGTCAGACATGAAAATTTTCTGTTGTATTAAAACAGATATTATATTAGTTTCTAAAATAAATCAGTGTCACTTACTTCACTAATATTATATCATGGAAATATTTTGTTTCTTAATTTATGTTAAAATAACAAGCAAGTTTAGATATTCTTTTTGGTGGAAATGGTTATTGAACTCAGGCTCTTGCACTTGCCAAGGAAGCACGTATTCCACTGAGCCATCTCCCCAGCTCCTAGATTTATTTTTAAAAACTTCAAACTTTCAGTTTAAAGTTAGAACACTTAATAAACTTTTAAGAGAGTAAAGTCATCCTAAACTAGATTGTTTGAGAAATGCTGCTTTAGGACAAGTGCCAAAACAAAATTAGAAAGAATGATTATATATATATATATATATATATATATATATATATATATATATATATATATATATAACAAAGAGTAAAGCACAGTTTCCTGATATTAAAATCAACTTTACCATAATTATAAATTGATTCTAGAACAAAATTCACCAAATTTCCAAGGAAAATAACACAAAAATAGATACATTTACATCTTTTCAACTATACTACTCAGCATATAATAAAACATAGAAAATCTAAGAAACAGAATAGCACATAACAAAACATGCAAGAACAACAAAGATAGATGTTAAATTGAGTAGGACTTTGGATTTAGAAGACAGAGAATAGGGGCCATGGAGATAGATCAGTTGAATAAGCACTTGCCTGCCAAGTGCAAGGTCTTCAGTTCAATCCCCGGTACCTCAGAAAAGGAAAGGAAAGGAAAGGAAAGGAAAAGAAGAAGAGGAAGAGGAAGATAAAATATATTCAGACTAAGACAAAGCAGATTACTGGAGAGATAAAAGCTATGAAAAAGAACTTAATGAAACATTTCCAGTGGAAAATAATATCTAAAATTTAAAACTGAATGACTTTAAAACTAGATTGGATGCTATTGCATGCTGAGCCGGCCCTGCCCCTGCACACAGCTAAGCCAGCGCATGGTGGAGCTGGTGTGATCCCAGTTCTGGGGAAGATGAAAACAAGAGGATCACTATGAGTCTGAGAATCCACGTTGCAAGACCCTGTACCAAATATATAAATTTAAAAAAAAGAAAAAGAACTAGATTGGAAATGGCAGATGTGATGTTCACTAAAGCAGATGATATAGAAATCATCCTCCTGGAGATCAGAATAAAAGAAACACAAGAAAATAGAAACAAACAGCAAAGAGCAAAAGAGAACTTTGAGAAGTACAGATGATGCAGTGGTTAAATCACCTGTCATTGAAGAAAAGAGGGTAGAAGAAAGACAAACTAGAAAAGAACAGAAAAATATACTAACACTGTAATAACCAAAATTTTTCAAATTTGTTCAACAGACAGAATATGGCACCTCAGCAAACAATTACACTTACTCTTATTGCTGAAAATCAAAGATAAAAACAGCAGCAGTCAGGGTAGGACGAAGTATGTGTTGTAATAAAAAAAAAGCAGCAAGAAGAAAGAGTGCAGTGGGGGTTGGGGAGAGAGTAAAATAAATGATATCTGTAACAAAAAAAAAAAAAAAGGTGTTTAATTATATTGAAACAATCCTTCCAATAAATAACATGAAATAATAAATTGAAGTTTCAAAAAAGTAGAGATTTACAGTTTTCTAAAAGAAGCCTTTCAGGCTAAAGGAAAAAGAGCTTGACTCTCATCTACAGGAAAATAAAATGCACCAAAAATTATACAAACATTGGGGACTGTAAGACAAATTTTTTTCCTTTGCTAATTTATTCAAAAGACAAATGCTTACATAAAATAAATGTAACATTGTATCGCAGAATTCAGTATACAGAGAAAAAATTTTATTATGAAAATATTGTAATGGAATAGCTTAGGATAATACATACATACTACATTGACAAACTCATAACAGTTAGGCCCTTTCTCCTCTCTCTCTCTCTCTCTCTCTCTCTCTCTCTCTCTCTCTCTCTCTCTCTGGCATTATTACTGGGCATTTAAGCCAGGTCCTTCATACCCTTTTTATGTTTATTTATTTGTTTGTTTGTTTGTTTGTTTATTTATTTTAGAGACAGAGCCTTTTTTAGTTGTTACAATGCTCAGCCTGGGCTTGAACTTGACAAGCGGCTTCAGCTGCTCTAAGTCCTTCACTTTCAGCAATGTGTGACTACACCCAACTCCAATGATCTTGAAGAGCCATGATCCAACAGTGGTTAGTACTCTGTGTTATGAAGTGAAGAGGAAAGTTATTAACTCTATGTAGACCGTAATTGAAAAAATTGAGGGTGTTAAAATATTTAGGTTACCACTGCCCAGGTAACTTTAAATAGCACAGACTTCAAACTAAAATGCAAAAAGAGAACTTGAAGTAGAACATTAAATGTATTCAAAAAGGCTAAGAAAAGTAGCACAAATAGAAAATGAATAGAATGAGGATAAATTAAACACCATCAATTGATCACTTTAAACATAAATGAACTAAATGCAAACTAAAACACAGTGGAAATTTCCTTAAATCAATAACCCAATTTTTAAATGAATACAAACATTCAAATAAACACTTGATAAAACAAGATATCCAAGTTGCTAATAAAAATATTAAGCAGTATTAAAACTAATCACCAGGAAAATGCAAATTGAACCATAGTGAAACCTTTTCCCAAGCTAAAAATCAAAAGATCACACAGCACTGAATGTTGGTAAGAGCGTGAAGCAAATGGAGATTCCTTCACCACTAATGAGGATGTAGAATAATAAGACCGCTTCGAAGGCCAGAAGTGGTAGTGCTGCACTCAGGAGCCTGACAAAGGATGCGTGCTCATAGTTGAAACCAGCCTGGGCTACAAGTGAGTTCAAGGACAGCCTAACCTATGTCATGAGACCCTGTCTCAAAAAGAAAGATAGCTGGAAGGGTAGCCAGCGTGGGAAGCTCCTGAGACTCTCAGCAACAAGCTTTGCCAGAGAAAGCTAGGTACAGGACCCATCTGTCTACACTGAGGAGGCACCTAAGAGCAAGACATTAGATGGGCTAGAGAAACTCGAGGCCTGATGCATCCTGGTACACGATAACAAGGGATGCCAGTACACAAAGAACCTGTGACTCAGAAATCGGCTGTGCCAGAGGAATCCAGGTATCTGACCCAACCCTACATGGGGTAAGGCACCTGCGACCTCGGAACTGGCCTACCCAGAGGAACAGAGGGTAACTCCATTCTAACAAGGGGATTTGCTATACATACAAACTCCTCATTTACAATTAGTTCTGTTATGTAACTATAAACTTTGTTCCTATGGTCAAAATCAGTAATTACCAAAGATTGTCAATTTCTAAATTTTGCATGATGCCATCTTTATTGTTGATTGTAATGCTTTAGCTAGGATGTCCTATCTGTTTTAACCACTTATTCTCCCTTGGGTAGAAATATTGGGAATTACTGAAAAATAAAATTATTTTTTATAGGACGTCTTTGAATTGACAGAATCAAATGAAGTAAAGAACTCAAAAATGAGTCACTAGCTCAATTAGAAGCTCTGTTGACCCTAAAATTATCCCTTTCTATAGTTAATATATACAATGTACTGATTGTTATACTTTAATACTTTCAATTTTCAAAATAAAATATATCCATCCTATATAAAATATACACTTTCTTCTTCTGATTCTAAGGAATAGTAAGAAACGCAGTACTAGGAAGTTGCACTTTAACTCTGGTGTCATGTCCTACAGATGCTTGACCAAATTATGTACCTCAGAATACAAGTCTACTTGCCTACAAAGAACAGTTCATCCAAGATAATTGCCTAGTTTGGATCTGGCATATTCCCCAAAAGTCCAGGTCTATCTTGGTCCTTGGTGTGTTAGTCTCTTTTAATTTTCTGTGACAGAACACCTGGCAATCTCAAGGAGGAAATGTTTGCTTGGCCTTATAGTTGTAGAGAATTCAGTCCATGGCTTGCTTGTCCCACAGCTGTGGCCTGAAGACAGACAGTCATGATGGGGCAAAGCTACTCATTTCATGGCATTCAGGAGACAGAGGGAAAGAATCACATAAAAGTCATACCTTTGGAAGCTATGCTCCTGTGCCCTATCTCCTCCATGGAAGCTCTTTCTCTTCCCCTTTCTGGAATCTTGGTTGTTATATATCTGGGTGTTTTTTTAGTTAGGTTCATGTTATTTGAAGTTCTGTAATCTTCAGTTAACTGAATGTCAGACTGTTTCCCCACGTTTGTAAAGTTTTCTTTTTTTTTTTTTTTTTTTTTTTTTTTTTTTTTTTTTTTTTTTTTTTTTTTTTTTTTGGCAGAACCAGGGATTAAACTCAGGCCCTTGCGCTTGTCAGGGAAGCATTTATTCCACTGAGCCATCTCCCCAGCCCCTTGTAAAGTTTTCTGCTATTACTTCTGCCCATATTTTTTATATCATTTGTATTTACTCTTTCTTTCTCATTAATACCTATTAGTCTTACATTATATATCTTTGAATCATCTTGAAGATATTGAGTTATTTTTTCTGGCATCCTACTTGTTTTTAAGAGATCTTTTCTTATCTTTTCACTACCTGCAATGTTGTCTTCAACATCTGAAACTCTGTCTTCGCTTTCATTCAAATGGTTTTGACAGTTTGTGATTGAGATTTTAATTTCCTGTATATCTCTTTTAATCTGTTTTGTGCATTCTGTTTCTTTCCTAAATTGTTCATTCCAGTATTCCATCATTTTTTCTATTCTCTTCTATGTTTTTATCAGATTACTTTAGAAGCACTTAGTAATTCTTTCATTATAGTTGTTTTTTTTTTACTTTGGTGATTATTTCTGATCTGATATCCTCTATTGCTTTCTGCAGTTGTTTCTTTACTTCATATGCTCTTATTTCAGAGATTTCAGGAGTGTGGCTTTTAAATCCTTCAATGCTAGTGTCTCCTGCATCTGTTCTGGGGAGGCATGGGGCCTGAGACTGCATTTTGCTCTTTCTCTTTGTCATTTTACTGTCCTCTGATCTTGGGTGTGCAGCTTTAGTGTGGTACTTACCTTAGCTCCTACTGATATTATTACTCAAGGGAGATTATGTGGTTAAGGCAGTTGCAGTTTGTATTTAGAGTACTAAAATTGGTATCACTAATAATGCGTAGTGAGATTTAGCACTTGAGAAACTTTTGTAATTGATGGATTTGTATTTTAGGACCTAAGGGCCAGTATCATGACTGTATAGCTAAGCAGATATAAAATTGGGAATTTGTATTTAAATTAATTCCCCTGAGATACATCTGATCACCTCTCCTTGATGTACCTGGAGACTTCCAGGCAAACTTTCACCCTGGTTATCTGTTGCCTCCTCTCTTGGTCCAGAGAGAGAGAGAGAGAGAGAGAGAGAGAGAGAGAGAGAGGATCTTCTCATAGATCTGGGTCTAGCAGCATGTCTCAGCTTAGCATGTCCATATCTACCAAGTTCGACCTCCTTCAGTTGGGCCTTGCTTGGGTCTGGCTTCTGTGCTTGGCTTCTTCCTGTTGTCACCTGGAGAAGTGACCCCACTATGCCCCACTAGCAAGCTGTTCTGCTTCTGGATTAGATGGCTGGATCTTGCTTCTAGCCAAGAGTTCCAGTGCTAGGTTGCACACCAGGCATGACTGCTGGCTGGAGGTGGGAAGTTCTGGTGGGACATGGTGCCTGGCCGCCGGCTGGGATTGGTCAGTTGGTCAGTGGGCGGGGTTCAGGAGCCTGATAGGTAGGCGGGAAGAAGATTTGGTGGGGTGTGGAGCTTGGACTATGGCTGGGTTCGGTCAATCGATCCCTCTTTGTCATTTTGTATAAGCACTGACTTGTGACCTTTGGTGCAGTTATTACCTTAGCACCTACCAATATTCTTACCCAAAAGAGATTATGTGGTTAAGGTAGTTACAGTTTTGTATTTACAGAACTACAGTTAGGAACACTATTAATGAGTAGTGATATTTAGCAGTTGACTAACTTCTATAACTAATGGGTTTGTATTTTTGACAGTAAGAACAAGCATTATGTCTGTGTAGCTAAGCAGATATTAAATTGGGAATTTGTATTTAAATTAGTTCCTCCAAGTTCTGACTGATCACCTCCCCTTGATGTACCTGGAGTCTTCCAGGCAAACTAGTTCACCCAGGTTACCTGTTGCACCCTCTCTCAATCAAGAGCAAAAGAGAGAAGATGCATTCATAGATCAGGATCTAGTAAAGTGTCTCAGCCTACTGGGTCTGGATCTACCAAGTCCAAACTCCTCCAGGTGTGGCTGGCTTGAGTCTGCATGGAAGGTTTCACATACACACATCATGCCTGGGCTCTGGCTGGAAAAAAGCAATCCAGGGAGAAGGAGAGTAAGTGGAAGGTCTCAGTCACGTGCTGTGCCTGGACTCTGGCTGGAAAAGGGAAGTTATTTTCTTTCAGGACATGAAATACTTCACTCCAGTCTCTGCTTGATTTGATGGTTTGTGTTGAGAAATCTGCTGTGACCCTGGTGGGCTTTCCATTATAGGTGATCTGTTTGTTCTCTCTGGCAGCTTTTAATATTCTATTCTTTTGCTGAATTTCTGAGATTTTGACTATCATTTTTCTAGGTGTAGATTTATGTTTCTAGGTGTAGATTATGACTGTTTGGAGTTCTATATGCATCAATTAACTCTATGCCAGGTTCTTGTCTTATGTTTGGAAATTTTTCTGGAAGTACCTCTACAAATAGTATTTTTATGTCATTTTTTCTGTCTCCCACTGCTTCACTGACAGCTGGTATTATTATATTATTTTTCTTTGCATTGTCTTGTATCTGATCAGTTGTTATTTACTGATTCCTTCTTAGTTTTGAGTCTTTAAGGTCTGAAAGTCTATCTTTAGGTACATTCAAGAAGTTTTGCCATTTTTCAATGGAGTTTTTAGTTTCCTGGAAATATATTTGAATCTATTTTATGCATTCTAATTATTTCATGTATGGTTCTTTGGTGTTTCCATCATTTTTCTATTCTCCTATTTTTTTAATCTATGTCTTCATTAGCTGTGCTGGGTGTTTCTTTTTTTCTTCATGATTGTTGTCATTTCTTTTTTGACCTGAGGGATTATTTATGATCTTATTTCTTCTGTATCTTGATGGACTTGTTTCTTAACTTCAGTTGCTATCATTTCAGAAATTTAAGGTGTTTGATTTCCAAGTCGTTGTATGTCTTTGTTTTCTGGATTTGTTCTTGGTGCCTGAAGGATTGATTTTTGAAGCTCCCAGTAACCACCCTGACTTAGCAGTGTTTGGAGCGTAGTGAGGCACATGTTAGTAAGGTTTCCACTCAGTATGGAGCAGGGAAGGACTCTTTAAGGTTCTCACTACTAGTGGATGTGTCTGGCTGATGCTCAACAAATTTTCAGTCTAGGTGGTGGGTGTTGCCCAGATTCACCCTGATTCCTTGTGCCACCCAGAATCCTTGTAAGTCTTAAAGGGTTGAACCTGTGCCAGCAAAAACTCCACAACTGTGGTCTAGGATGTCGAAGAACACAACTCACCAGAGTCCTGAAGGATGCCCAGAGTCCTCCTATTCTTAAATGGATGCCAGGAAAAGCTCCATGTCTATGCATGCTGGGCCCACAGATTGCAGCTCTCCAGAGTACTGTGGGCCACTTACAACCTTCATAAGCTCTTAAAAGTTTGGACTGGTACCCGCACAAACCCACACCTGCATGCTGAGGTCTAAGATCAGAACTGACGAGAGTGCCATAGGCCACACAGAGTCCTCCACAGATTTTAAACAGCACCAGGAAAGCTCCATGCCTGTGCATTCTGGGCCCACAGGTCACAGCTCTCCAGAGGCCCACTTTTGCTCATTTTAAATTGGAGACTACTTATAGGACATTGGTAATGCCCTTTACAAACAAGCTTTTTAATATGAGTTCTTCTATAGAACTTCACAGATTCTGATTGTTAGCATATCTGTCTTCAACTATTTGGTGAAAAAGAATACTTTCAATGCTTCGGACTCTCAGTTCTACTCACTCCTTATCCCCACACTATATCAGAAGAAAACTGGTTTCTTTTTAGTTATGCAGGAATTTTCTAGGAATTTTGAATGAAAACAATTTTATACTTCAATTAATATTTTGATACATACTCAAAAAATAAAAATCATAAACACAATAGTGTGATCAATATGGTTCCCATTAAAATACAAAGGAAGAAAATATACATTCCTCAGGATGATGTACCTTATGTGTCTGCCTCCCATCACCTTGCCATATATATTTTCCCAGAACCTAGGCTTTTATTCTTTATTGACTGGCTTCCATAGCAAAATAAATACTCTTCTACTTTTACAACTGTTTGAGCTGATGTACAATGATGTAATTAGCTTTTGAATATTTTTCCTGCGTATATAGAAGTGCTCACATTCATTAATTAATTACTAGATAGATAGGTAGATCTTGAGTGAGGGGGAAGGATTCATTCATGGTGTATTCCAGTCTTTAGGAATTTACACTATAACATTTCCTTGCTTTATTTTTTGAACTACCCTCAAAAGTTTGAGTAGATGTATGCACTGATATTCTTGTTTCATTTCTCTTTCTGATCTTAAGGGAAAAAAATATTTTGCTATTTGTCTTTACTAAGATAACTTTTATTACATTAAATATATAAAAATCTTGACATCCTAAGCTTAACAAGTATAACCTTCCATAAGATTTATCATATGTGGTCTAGCTTTAAAACCAGGCTAAAAAAATCTGCTTATTTTTTCAAACATGGATAAATTTTTGAAAACTAAAAACCATATTTTTATATTGTTGATTATGGTTCAACATGTTAGATCACTGTGTTCAATCAATTTGATCTCTAAACCAATGCTAACTGAAGTTGTTACCTAAAAGTATCAAGAGAGATTTGTGTCAAGTTGTGAGCCTATCAGAGTATGGCTTATCATTCCTTGTTCAGTTAAAATATGACTTAGCTTTTTTCTATAGAGTAGTGTAACACTAAGCAGTTGTAGTGATACTTTGTAAGAGAGCCAAATACCACATACTGACAATAAAATGTATATCTGTGTAAAAAAAAAAAAAAAAAAAGTATGTACTTTGCTGAGGGCATATATGACTAATACATAGTGTGCCCTCTCTAGCTGTATCTTTCTGAGCAAAGAGTGTACCAGCGGGATCATTTCTCCAACTTTTATGCCCTTCCACAGCTGACGTCCTATCAGCTTTTATCTTTCCCATTACTGAATAAAAATGAAACAAACCAGGTGATCAGTGTAATTTTGTTCACTTCAGTACTCAGTGTAATTCGTGATGGCCCCAAAAGACAAATCATAATGACATAATATATTCTTTCTTTATAATTTTTATTTAAAGCTATCACTTGGAAATTTGGCTTATGATAGTCCATGAAAAACATAATTACTCTCTCCAGAACTCTGTCAGTTTGCCATCCAAATATGGATTTTTATTAATGCACATTATAATTTCAAATAAGCATGAAGAAACTAACATTTTATTGGAATTTGTGAAAGAGAGAAATAAGACACTATGTCTTATACAAAATGAACTAAGCAGAGTATGAAGGGGAGAAAGGCTTTTCTAAAGCTCTGAGCTTCCCCTATTACCACATTGATGCCCACAGATGCACCAGGTCTCCGTAAACGTCAATTGTGATGATGATAATAAATAGCCAAGAAAGCCACTGAATTAAACATACACAAAAGGGGTGGCACAATATTTCACAGGATGTGTGCTCCCACATAAGAGAATGTCAGCTCTTATCTAAGAGGAAAAGTTCATTTTATTATTTACTAATGCAGTTCCTTTGAAAAAACAAACTGTATCAAAATAGCCCATGATTTAGTATATCTATAGTCAGAATGAAATTTCCAACAAAACCAAAATGAAAAATTTCCATGGAAAACAAATACTATTCATTAATAATCTAAATTTAAAATGTGCTTATTTTCTGGAAGAAAATAGCTTCTGGAAATGCTTGCCAATAGGGGCCAGTCAGCAAGTAAGTAATGATGTTGGTACTAAAATCTAACTTTTTGAACCTCAGTTCATAATAAAATCACCCTATCTTCCTGAAACACCTGACTTCTCAGGACCATAGCAATGTCACTTTGCTTAAAGAAAGATAACTTTGATTTAAAATCGCCACTTTAATTCACAACTCCTAGCTACTCCTAATTTTTTTTTGGGGGGGCGGTAAATGTCACTTTCAGGGACTTTTGTATTTTTGGCAATAAACAAAGACACAACTTTTGACTGTGTGTGTATTTCTGGTGCTTGCCACCCTATCAGAAGCTGGAGCCCCACACCTCTCTGTATGGTAGGAAGAGAGACATACTGCCTTACATTTTGCCTGAGTGCCAAGTGGTCAAGCGCTACCATAAGTGGTACTCAGAATGCCATCACAGCTACCTCCAGCCCCAACCCATCACTCATCTGATTTCTTTCATCCATTCATGAAAACAAAATTTGTGTTTTCAACCACATATCAGTAAACATCAAAGTGAAGGCTTTATAGTTTTTTGTTTGAGCACATTATTTCTGTCAGTTATAGACAGGGTCTGGAAGATCTGATGTACATGAAAATAACAAACAACCATATTTACAGACACTTAAATTTGATTTCCAAAATTCCACAGAATTTTCATGTATTTCACAGTACCATTGTTTTTAAAAGAATTTTTCCCAAGGTTAAAATAAACATAAATTTCAGTCTTCTTCTAGGACAGTGATGGTGAATGTTCTTGAGCTTCCAGGCATACAAACAGCCTGCTGAGATACATGTGTCCTAGGTTCACTAGCATGGCTCTAGGACACGCAAACAGCTGGTGAACCTAAACTGGCTACCAGGCTTCATTTCAATTGATAAGCTCTGCTTCAGTGAATGAGGTGTAGGAAGCAAGACATGAGCCAAGGAAACCATTGAAAATAACATTTGCAGAAGCTCACTTATAAGATGATGGTCACTTAGATCAGTATCTTGTGTTACGAACAAAGACAAAGCTAAGACATATTTCAGATATAACTTGGTGATTTAGCAAAGATACCGCATTTGTATTTGTTTCTTTGTTTCTATTAAAGATCGATCATATTTATAAAGAAAATAAAACTGTAGGTAAACTAAAGAATGTCTTTGAACTTCTTGTTTCTTTTGTATCATTCTTCTTCCTATGTATCCATGATGCATTGAGCTTGAAACTATATCAAAGTTGATTTTTCTTCCGTATTTTGAACCCTAAAATATTAGTAATATGACAGCCCTACAGAAACTTGAAATAACTGTAAGAGAATTAAAATACAGACATTATTTAAATTTTTAAAGGAGTTTTATAAACTAAATTGATAAATGGCAACAACACCAATTAAAAGCTTCCCTGAAAGGTCTCCTACTAGAACAGAAAAATTATCCAGGACTATTTTGGTTTTTAAAACTTAATCTTCATTCTGTTAATTTTAAATGTTGAAAACCTAAGACTGAAGCTTTCAGATTCAATTTAGAGGTATTATTATGCTTAAAAATGTAGCAGATTTTAGGTCATCTACTTGTAAATTATATAAAGTCAAGATAAGGTGTTTACTTGCCAAAGAAACAAAAAGAAATTGCAAATATTGAAAGCATCCTTAGAACACACAAGGAATTATAAGAATATACAGGGCTAGGAGATTTTCAAATAGTCTTGCGAGGGGAGGAACCATAAAAAGCATGGGATATGAAAGACAACATTGGACTTATTTCTCAATCGCACTTTTTTAAAGGTCTGCCAAACAATTGGTACACTTCTGGTAGTTTAAGTCAAAAGTATAAAAGTATACTTGATACAAGTGAGGAGAGAAAAATATTTCTTTTCTAAATATCTTCTCTGGTGAGAAAAAAAATCATAAAGCTCATAGCCTGCCTGAAGGCAATGATACAATGGAGCAAAAATACCAGTAAGACCTCACTATGGCCTCTCTAGAAGTTAGAACTTTATTTTGTGGAACTAAAATGCAGCATTAAAACCTCACTGGGGCAATTTGGAATGCTGCTCCTTTTCAATTTCATGTAATGTTTTTCTAACTAGTATTTCAAAAATTGAACTCTCTGATCCATTCATGATACCAGTTGCCATAATTTGTAATATCAACAGCTTGGTTCCACTGAATACACCCCAAGCCCAAATCCTCATCTATAAATGTATTGTCATTATTTTACACGCAACGAATGTGTTTGGCTGAACAACCTCATCGATCCTAAACACTTCAAAAGCACTTTCAACGTGCTTTCCCAGGATGTCCTCTACACTGTTGCATGAATGTGTTTTCACTCTTTTCTCCTGTTTGTGTATGGATAGCACCAGAAGTCATGCAAGATGGAACACTAGCATTGCTTTATACTTTTCTCTATATATGATATATTACTGAATTGTATAGATTTCATGGCTAAATACGCCTCAAAGTTTCCTTCTGTGCACAATCCCATCACCTGTGGTTTGCTTGGGCTCCTTGCCCATGAAGAAATGCAGTTGCCTTCTAATTATTTATTCTACTTATTTATTTCCACTTTCATTCCTGCTTTGCTTTTATAATTTCGGCAGAAATAATTCTGAAGCACAAATCATAACATATCATTTCTTTGCTTAAATCCCCTCAACTTTTGATTTATTTAAAAATTAAATTACAGGACTGAAAGTGGCACCTTTTCAAAAACTGATGTGATCTTGCTGTCAAGAATTTTTCTTTAAGAATACAAAATAGCGATAGATAAAAACAGCATTAGAAACAATATTAAGAGTGGTTGCTATATTGCATGATGTTATCTTCAAATTAGGTGTTCAGATTACCAGAATTTTATGTAAGAGAGGGGGAAGAGATACAAGGCAAATGTGTAAAAATGCTGACAGTAATAATGAGGCTACAATAAAGCTGGCTGATTATAGGAGAATCACAGGAAGTAAGTGAGATGGCACTTCCAGACGGTATGGCAAAGGATTCTTCTGTGAGATGACGGGAAAGACCCAACCTGGAAGCTAGGAAAGAGCCTTGTGCAGCGTGGGACATGGACAGTGCAGCAAGGAGCAGCAACGGATTGGAGAAGGAAGGGCTGAAGTGCACAAGCCTGAAGCGCGGGAAGTAGCAACGTGAATGTCTGGCCAAGAGGTGGGATTCTTAGCAGGTGTAGACTTTTCGAACAGAGGAATGGAAAGCTATGTGGTAATATGATACAGGTTACATTTTTAAAACATTATTCTGCTATGAGAAGAGCAGTATACGTGTAAAAAGAAGATAAACTTCAGGCTGGCAGCAAGATGGAGCAGCAGCCTGGGCATGCGAACATGTGGGTGGCACGGTGCAGGAGCGGATGGAGGAGCAGCACAGGGCGAGGTCGATGGAGCACAAGGAGGGAGGCTGAGAGTAGACCCCGGCTTCCGGTTTCTCCCCTGAGTGGGCAACAGTGCCACTCCCTAGTGACAGAAGCAGTTTTCTGGGGCATAGGGAAGCAACAGCTTTATTCTACTCATGTGTAATTATAGCAAGTTTATTGTATGACAATGGTCTATTTCAAATAGACAGTTGTGTCCATTGGTTGGAAGTTTTAGATGGAAATAAATATCATGAACACAATTACAAGCTAGACGTCATTGCTAAGAGGAAGTGTCCAGGACTGAAGCATTTGACATTCTGGTATTTAGTAGAAGAGAAGATCGTCTTACTAACTTTTCCACTCAAGCATCTAACACGTTAATTGGTGTTCAGCCACAGCATAATGCTGCTTCTTCTTTTGTGTTATATTGAGAACAAATCACTGAGAATTTTATCCAAAGGATCATTTCTCAGCCATTTCTAGGTACTTTTATTATAATAACATACATGTATTTACGAGAAAAATAGTACATGTTCACTCTCCGATATAATACATAAATAAATAATATATGTATGCATATGATTTCTCAAAATTTCAAGTTGGAAATATGTATACATAAATATGTGTATGTAAATAGATTTACTGTAGATAATGACAATATACTGTGATAATAATATACTTTTAAAAAGCTATGAGTTTAAATAGCTGCATCATAAGAAAGTGATAAATGTTAGAAGATAGTTAACCTGAATTACACATTATTTATTCATACATGTATAAGACATCTCATGATTCCTATGAAAGTGTTTAGTTTTCATGTGTTCTTAGTTTTACATGTCAAATAAATGGTAAGTTGAAATTGAAAAAAGTTATAGTAAAAACCTTGAAATAAGTATTTCAGTGTGTTTAAGTTAAGGATGGTTATTCCTAGGACTGGTAATGTCAGAAGTTGTTGACTTGAGCCTTTCACAGCTCAGCATATTAATATGGCTTTACTTGTTATACCTTGTTTTTAAACTCTTGTGCTGCATAGTTAAGACCAAGATAAAGCAAGACCTACATAACAAGAAATGTAACTTTTGTATCTGACAATGTCACTCAAGTCCCCTCAGGATTTATCCCGTAACCCTGTAACAAAGTTTGCACATCCTTTGTCAGTGTCAGTCATGTGGATGAGTCACGGCCTTTGATTGACCAATTTGCTCTCATAGAATGTTTTATCTCCATATGACTCTCCTAGGGACACTTTACATCACCAATCACATTCCTTTGTGGCTCCATAATCTCCTTGATCAGAAAATTTGGGGGACTGGGAATTTGTCTCAGAAGTAGAATGCATGCCTAGTAAGCTGAAAGCCCTGTGTTCGGTCCTCAGCACCAAAAACAAAAAATAAACCTCTCCTAAAAAAACAGTTCAACCAAAAATAAAATACAGTAGCATCGGAAAATTTGGGAAACAACTGAGTTCCATGATATTGTATAATACAGGTTCTCCTATGTTCTGAGTCTTCACTGACCTTGAAAGGCTAGGACCAAAATGTTGGCTGTCCTTGCAGCCCTTTTTTTTTTCTTTAATTTTTGGTCTGCAAACTTACGGTTGTTAACCCTTCAGAAGATAAGCTTAAAATTACCCTGCAACATATGCAGTTGGGTTTAACCTCACTATCTGTCTGAATATCAAACATCTTAGGCATAACATGGAACAGGTATTTTCCATCAAGTATTAAAATGTTGAACTTTAAGTCTCTTCAGCATATGGAGAAAAAAAATAAAAATATTTTTAAAATATGAATAAACGACTACATATTTTTCACAGAAATTTAGAAATCTAACCATATGCAGCATTGTAGCAGGGCAGTGCTATGACTTTCTTTACCTCCCTCTTTTTTCATTTATTGCCCTTTTTTTTAAAGAAACATTTACTTGAGAGACAGTATGGCAATAATTGGTATGTCATGACAAGCAGTACACCCTTAGAAGACCAGACTGATAGGCATTCCAAGGGTGACCCTTCTGTTACATATTGCTATCCTCAGTGCAATTGCTTAGTTCACAGGTATCAGTAAGTCAGGGTGAGAATCCTACCACTTATTTGCTAGTTTCAAAAGCCTGCTGGTGTTTCTCAGGATCATTGTCTTACCCATCTAGTGTGTATAAGCGAATGGTCTTGCCTCTGTCATGTTTCCCAGCTTTTCTCCTTGCCCTCTCCTGGTCCAATCCTCAAGTTCTCACTTTCCTTTTATTGTGTTATACCTTTCTATTTGTATTTCTTCTTTTGGGCTCTTATGCTAGGGAGACTATATGATATTTACTACTGGACTATATTGGATTGTTTTGCTAAATTCATGCAGCTACAATATTTAAATGGTGAAGGAATACCCACCTCTAACAAAACTAAACAAAAAAGGTAATACAAAAGAAGAACCATTATGTATCTGTTTATACAAAATAGGATGGATATACAGCTACTTTCTCTTAATTCAATGAGAAGAAAGATTTGTACTAATCGTATTTGGACAGGATATCATGTCTGCATCTTATAGTATGAATAACCACTAAAAATATAACAATATTCAATATATTAATTATTGAAACTGTCTTATAAATGGTTTTGAAACTATCTCATTGCTATTTGTTTCTCAATAAAATTAATTTTAAAAATTTTAAAAGTTAAGGTAAAGACAGAAGCTTTACATGACTAAATGAAATTTAGCTTTGTAGAAGGGCGGCTTGAAATTAAGGGAATACGCGCCCGCCCAGCCCCTGAGACTGGCCAGAGACAGCACTGCCGACTCCGCCATCCTGCTCCATCCGGCCCGCGCCCGCCCAGCCCCTGAGACCAGGAAGAGACAGTGGCTGACTCCAGCGGCCTCCTGGATCTTGCGCCAAGCTCTTCCAGCGAGAGCGAATTCACAAGACTCACCAGGCTTCCCAGATCAGTGAGAGTGTGGTGAGTCTGAGGGAGAGCCTTCAGCTTCTTCCCACACGCGCTTCGCGGATACCTGTCCCCAACACCTCCAAGCCAGTGACTGGGCTGAAACCTCAGGACCCACTCACCAACACCTCCCCGGAGCCCCTGACCTAAAGCCCACTGATTGAGTGGGAATTTCCCCGATTCTCTGGGCATCAAAGGTCAGTGAGTGCAGAACCTCAGGCCCATCATGCCTGAGATCCATTTCCCAGGGATTAAGCTGCTCGTCACCTCCCGTGGCCGGGTGACAGCTCCAAGCACACTGTGCCAGAGAAACACATCCAGGTGATTACTGGTCCCACCCCACAGCCCCAGACCCAGTGCAGGTCGGCCTGGAGTGAGAACTCCTAGCCTGCCACACCGGAGGGATATTTCTCAGCAATCCACGGTCCCATGCTACTGACCGAAACCCAGCACAGCCTGGCCTATGAGTGAGGGCTCCAGGCCCACTGCACCAGAGGGACCTTTCCCAGCCTTCTTGGGTTACGGCCTGTAGACCCGGACCCAGCACAAGCTGGCCAGCTCAGTACAACCTACTCAGTGAATAAGATCATCCACTATCCTTTTGTGAGCCCAGAAAACCCACCAAAGCCCAGGCCCACCCACCTGGGGAACGCTCTGCCTGACACAGGAGGGCTGACCACGGGAACCAACATAGCGGAACCAAAGGAGCTGCAGCAAAAAAGGAACTGAACACAATAGCTAGACCCAGGATAGGCACAACTGGAAAATCTCAAACTTAATAGACTGGCACCCGAATCTCATAACAAGCTAAGGTTATAGCTGCACCAAAGCTCTACACCAAAGGTCAAAGGTCAGTGCTATACAAAATGACAAAGAGAAGGGGAAAATTGCAATCCCAGACCTCGAGTCCATCAGGAAAGGCAGAGGTCACTAGCTCAGCTGCAACGAATGAAGTAACAGATACAGCAGCAAAGGAACAACAGCAGAAAGCTATAGAGGAAATAAAACAAGAAGTAACTCCCCAATTTAAAAAAGAAATATTTGAATACATAGAATCTGAAATAAAGAATGAATTCCAGAAACATTGGGTGGTAAAACGATGCTCACCCAGAACAAGTGCAGAGAGCACTATTCCAACTGATATATATGAATTAACAGCATCTGAAGCAAAGAAACAACAACAGAAAGATCATGAGGAACTCAAAGCAGAAATAAGTTCTGAAATCAAAACAGAACTTTTTGAAGTCATACGAACTGAAATAC
>PVKA01018748.1:0-43249 GCA_004027165.1 Ctenomys sociabilis
CTGGTATTGTTTACTCCTTTGTAACCTGTGTTTAATTGACTGTCCTGTTTAGTGGGTTCCTTCCATTCTCTTGCATGGAGTTCTGGTCGTTGTGGTCTCTCTCTAGAACCTCTTTCAGCAGCCTGTGGAGGGATGGCTTTGTCATCATGAAATTCTTTAGTTGTTCTTTGTCGTGGAAGTATTTCACTTCTCCATCAAATCTGAAAGAGAGTTTTGCAGGGTATAATAGTCTGGGCTGGAATTTGTTTTTGTGTAGGACTTGAAGAACTCTGCTCCATGCTCTCCTTGCCTTCATTGTTTGTGTAGGGAAGTCGGCTGTAATTCTGATGGGTTTTCCTTTGAATGTGGGCTCCTTCTTCTCTCTAGCAGCTTTCAGTATATTATTTTTGTGTTGGATTTCTGTGATCTTAACTATTATATGTCTCGGTGTGTTTCTACTTGGGTTGAGGTTATTTGGTGTTTTGTATGCTTCGGTGACCTGAATGTTGGATTGTTTCCTCATATTTGGGAGGTTTTCTGTAATTATTTCTTCCCAAATTCTTTTTATGTCATTTGTATTGACTCCTTCATTCTCATTGATACCAATTATTCTCGCATTGTTCATCCTGGCGTCATCTTGCAGATGATGGATTATTTTTTCCTGTATTCTCATTGTTTTTAAGAGATCCTTTCTCACCTTTTCACTATCTGCCCCGGCATCTTCAATATCTGAAACTCTGTCTTCGCTTTCACTCAGACGGTTTTGTAGATTCGTGATTGATATTTTTAGTTCTTCTATACCTCTTTGACTGTGTTTCATGTGTTCTATTTCTTTTCTGTATTGCTCATTCAAGGAATCTATCATATTTCTGATCGCCTCAATTTTTTTATCCATGTCTTCTTTAGAGGTAGTTATTAATTCTTTTTCTGCTGTGTTTCTTCCAAGTTGGATTTCCTCTGTATATTTCTGGGCTTGTTTCTGTATTTCAGATCCTATAACTTCAAAAACTTCTTTTTTGATTTCAGAACTTATTTCTGGTTTGAGTTCCTCATGATCTTTCTGTTGTTATTTCTTTGCTTCAGATGCTGTTAATTCATATATATCAGCTGCAATAGTGCTCTCTGCACTTATTCTGGGTGAGCATAGTTTTTCTACCCAATGTTTCTGGAATTCATTCTATTTCAGATACTATGTATTCAAATATTTCTTTT
Organism: Ctenomys sociabilis; assembly: GCA_004027165.1. Classification (NCBI taxonomy): domain Eukaryota; kingdom Metazoa; phylum Chordata; class Mammalia; order Rodentia; family Ctenomyidae; genus Ctenomys; species Ctenomys sociabilis. The sequence goes on from PVKA01018748.1 coordinate 1,192, forward strand.
TTAATTTGTGGAGTTACTTCTCATTTTATTTCCTCTATAGCTTTCTGCTGTTGTTCCTTTGCTGCTGTATCTGTTAATTCATTCATTGCAGCTGAGCTAGTGTCCTCTGCCCTTCCTGATGGACTCGAGGTCTGGGATTGCATTTTTCCCCTTCTCTTTGTCATTTTGTATAGCACTGACCTTTGACCTTTGGTGTAGAGCTTTCGTGCAGCTATAACCTTAGCTTGTTATGAGATTCGGGTGCCAGTCTATTAAGTTTGAGATTTTCCAGGTATGCCTATCCTGGATCTAGCTGTTGTGTTCAGTTCCTTTTTTGCCGCAGCTCCTTTGGTTCCCCTCTGTTGGTTCCCGGGGTCAGCCCTCCTGTGTCAGGCAGGTCATTCCTCAGGCTGGGCTTTGGTGGGTCTTCTGGGGTCACAAAAGGATAGTGGATGATCTTATTCACTGAGTAGGCTGTACTGGGTTGGCCAGCCTGTGCTGGGTCTGGGTCTACAGGCCATAACCCAAGAAGGCTGAGAAATGTCCCTCCGGTGCAGCGGGCCTGGAGCCTCACTCACAGGCCAGGCTCTGCTGGGGTTTGGTCTGTGGCGTGGGACTGAGGATTGCTGAGAAATGTCCCTCCTGTGTGGCAGGCTTGGAGTTCTCACTCCAGGCCAACGTGCACTGGGGGTCTTGGGCTGTGGGGTGGGACCGGTAATCACCTGGAAATGTTTCTCTGGCATGGTTTGCCTGGAGCTCTCACTGGGCCACGGGGGCGGGGGGCAAGGAATCCCTGGGAAATGTTTCTCGGGCACCCCGGGCCTGGAGTTCTACACACACTGAACTTTGCTGCCCCAAGAGTCAGGGAAATTCCCACTCGTTCAGCGTGCTTTAGGTCAGGGGATCCGGGGAGGTGCTGGTTAGTGGGTCCTGAGGTTTCAGGCCAGTCACTGACTTGAAGGGCTTGGGGCCAGGGGTCCGGGTAGCACGTGTGGGAAGAAGCCAATGGCTCTCCCTCAGACTCACCACACTCTTACTGATCTGGAAAGCCTGGTGAGTCGTGCAAATTCCCACTCACTGGGAGAGCTTAGGGCGGGATCCAGGAGGCCCGCTGGAGTCAGCTGTTGTCTCAGACCATTTGTCTCGCTGTCTCGGGAGGTCTCTGGGGCTGGGCGGGCGTGGGCGGGATCGAAAAGGGTGGCGTAGTCCACCAAAATGCTCCTTGCATGCAAGTATGAATAAGCATACCCAACCAGCACACACTTGGAGGGATAGTTCAGTGCCTTGAGTTGCATAGAAACTTCAAAGTTCACTGGGCAAGCTTTTCTTTCTCAGCCAGTCATCCAGATTCCCTCTTAATAAAACTTCTGAAGGTTTCCTTTATTCTTCCTTTGAAGTGACCCCACAAATTACCTTCTTCATGGAAAAAATTTCTTCATGAAACACTGGAGGGTGTGCAGCCCTTTGTGCTCTTCACTGTTGTTTAAGCTCAGGCATCCTCCATGTGTATGGTGCCTTCATCCCGCTACCACACTGGGCTCCCTGCCTTCCCTTTTTCTTGGCAGCCAGAGTCAAGGCAGAGTACAGAACAGCCAGGCATGGGCCAATTGCACTGTGCCCCAATATGTACCTAGTGGGACTAACATACCCACCCCCAATACATACTCATTCCCCAGTGTGGGACTTCACTCCAAACCTAGAAAGAGGAAAAGTAAACCCACACAAGAGTGAGTCTCAAAGTTACAGTTTTCAGAATTTTTTCCTGGACTTGTCTGTCCAATTCTCTATCTGCCCCTCTCCTGTGCCCACAAGCACTTATGATGGTCTGGGTACCCATAGGCAAAATAGAGAGTAACAGCAACAAAGACATCAGCACTGGGTAGATTCCCCTCATGTAGCCTGCACAACCCTGTTCACCTGAAAATATTTCAAAGGAACATGAGTGCCCAGACAAGGACAAAGCCTTCTTCAGCTCAACCCTGGATGTGCACAACAGCAGAGGTGGTACCCACTTGCCAGTCCCTGCCTGTCTCCTCAGAAGGAAATACCACCCAATTACCTCTCTCGGATTCCAGCTCACCAGACAGTCCTCTACTTAGCTCCTGTTGCTCTTCTTCTGGAGAATTGTCAGAGCAACTTTGGAAGGTAGCCAGTGCAGTTCAAGCTATTGTCACTTTATAAAATTCTGCTGCTAAACAAAGGGAAGTATTCCCTCATGAGACTGAATCTCCTTCCCTTCTTTCCTCTTTCTATTATTCCCTATTCTGCTCACTTTTCCAGTTCCTTCACAGTCTCTTCTCTCTCACTAAACACCAGTACAGAAGTTAGTCCAATCAAACATTTCTCTGCTCACGGATTAGCCTCTTGCCATGAAACTGTTCTAAGAATATAGAAATAGGGACAATCTCAGGTCTCTGGAGTTAAGGAATGGAATCCTGGGATTAGCCTTAAAGCTTCTGAAAGTAAACCATGAATGTGGAGGAATCGGAACAACCAGCATCCTAGGAATTCTAGGAGGGGTTTATAGTATAGTACTCAGCTCTGCATATGAAAATCCTCAGGGCTATGGGATCCTTGACCACACCTGCTCAAAAGGGACAATGGTGGAACTTAAATGTGTTCATGTTTGTAAGGAGCCCAGGACACAGAAGCCTCGCCTACTCTCTCTCAGCTGTACTAGCAATTCAGTGTCTGAAGAACAATTAAAACCTTCAGGTTTTCCCAATTGTCTGATTCTCCTATGAGACTTCCGGTGGCCTCACATGAACTGGGAGAGCAATCCCCACAATGTATGCTCCAAAGAAGTGGGCCAGTTTTTCTTTCATTAATTTAAGTTTTACAGGTTTGGTATGGTAACTGCTGCTCAGGGATTCCTCCAAAAGTGTTCCATGCATGCCGATATGAATAAACACCCAACCAATACACACACACTTAGGAGAATTCCATATTCTGAGTTGAATGGACACTTCCAAGTTCAGTGGGAAAACATCAGTTTCTCACTCAAATATCCAGATTCTCTAATTTTTATTAAAATTTCAAAAGGTTTCCTTTATTCTTCCTTTGAAGTGACCCACAAATTATCTTCTTCATGGAAAAAATTACTTCACAGAAACACCAGAGGGTGTGCAGCCCTGTGTGCTCTTCACTGCTGTTTAAGCTCAGGCATCCTCCAAGTGTATGGTGCTTCTATCCCGCTACCACACTGGGCTTCCTGCCTTCCCTCTCCTTGGCAGCCAGAGTCAAGGCAGAGGACAGAGCAGTCAGGCAAGGGAACGTTGCACTCGGCCCCAGTGTGTATGTACTGGGACCAACATACCCACCCAAACTACATACTCACTTCCCTATGTGAATAATAGAACTTAACTTCAAACCTAGAAAGAGGAAAAGTAAGTCCCAGTCAAGAATGAGTCTCAAAGGTGCAGATTCCAAAAATTCCTCTGCTTTCTCTGTCCAACTCTTCTCAATTTGCCCCTCTGCTGTTCACACAGAGCCTGAGGATGAGACTGAGTCTCCTTCCCCTTCTTTCCTCTTTCTATTCTTTCCTATTCTGCTCACTTTTCCAGTTCCTTCACAGTCTCTTCTCTCACTAAACACCAGTACAGAAGTTAGTCCAATCAAACATTTCTCTGCTCACAGATCAGCCTCTTGCCATGAAACTGGGCCTGGGGCCCAGTGGTAAACAGAGTAATGGCAACAAAGGCATGCCCGAGTGTAGCCTGCAGAATCCCATTCTCCTGGCAGCATTTCAGTGAAAATGAGTGCCCAGACAGGGACAAAGCCTGCTCCAACTGGGCTCTAGAAGTGTACAAGAGCAGAGGTGGTACCCACTGCCCAGTCCTTGCCTTTTTCTCTTCAGAAGTAAACCCCACCCAGCTGCCTCCCTGGAGTTCAAGCTCACCATAGGTTAATTCTCTTCTAGAGAATTATCAAAGATTTTCCTGAAGGAAGTCAGTGTATTGCAAAGAAACTGCACTGGAAAATATTGTGCTGCAAAACAAAGGGAAGGGCTCCCTCATGGGACTGTGTCCCCCTCAGCTTCTTCCCTCTTTCCATTCTCCCCTGTTCTCCTCACTATTGCAGCTCCTCCCCACTCTTCTCCCTCACTTTACACTTCAGTACAGAAATGTCTCTAGTCAAACATTCCTGTGCTCACAGAAACATTCCTCTGTCCTGAGAAATAGGGACAGTCTCTGGACTCTGGAGATAAGGATGGAATCCTCGGAGCTGCCTTAAAGCTTCTGCAAATTAACAATGAATGTGGAAGAAAAGGAACAAACCATCATTCTGGGAATGCAATGAGTGGTTCGAAATGTTGTACTCAGCTCTACCTATGAAAATATCCGGTGCTCTTGGAACCCTGACCACATCTGCTCAAAGGGGACATGGTGAGAATTAAGGTTGTCTGTGTTTTTAAGGTGCACAGCACATAGGTGCCTCACCTACTCTGTCTCAGCTGTGCCAGTGATTCAATTATCTGAATAACTGAACAAGTTCTGGATTTTCCTGGTGCTGTGCTTCTCCCAAGTGGATCCATCTGCCCTAGGGTGATCTAAGGAGAGTGAGTGATAACACAGTGCTTGCTCAAAAGAAGTGGGTCTGTCCCCCTGTTTAACTAATAGGCATTCCTAGTGATTCATTACACAGACTCCTGCCCTCAGAGTCATCAGTGAATGTTCTTTGCATGCACTTTTGAATAGGCACATGTAGCCAGCATGCTCACATGGAAGAAAAGCTCAGTCTCCTGAATTATATACATAGTTTCCAATGTAAGAAGACAACCTGTAGTTTCTACTCAGAAATTAAGATTTTTTTTCTCTCTCTTAGTCAACATTTACCTTGCTCCATAGGTTCCTCTATCCTTTTTACAAAGAGAGTCAAAAATAGCCCTTCTTCATCCCCAAATTGGCCTTTCAGATACCATGGCAGTACTGTTCTACAACAAAGCACTCTCCTCACCCGGAATATATGCTGTCTCCATTTGGCTTCACAGTCTACATCATTGTACTCCCTGGCTCTCCCATTCCATGACCCCTGTGAGGGAAGAACACAGAGACAACAAGCAATGGAAAATTGCATTCTGGCTGAATATGAGCTGGCTAGGATCAACATAACCACCCTGAGCATACACCAGCACATCTCAGGGAGTGGGCCTCATCTCCACGGTAGAAGACAAAAAATTATGCCCACCAAGGAGTGAGTTTTAAACTTTGCTTTCTTAAAACTTTACCCCTGCTTTCTCTATCCTTCTCTTCTTTTGCCCATTTCTTGAGCCCAGGCACCCAAATATGAACATGGGGTACCAAGGCAAAACAATGAGTATGTTAGAAAAGGCATCACCAGGTGTGTGTCCCTTGTGTGGACTGAAGGATCCAGTGCTAGTGTCTGCTCCTCTCCCATGGGAAACATTTCAGCTGGGCCATGGCAGGAGGTACCTGTGGGGCATGGTAAATTTCTGATAGATCACAATAAAATGATGCATGAACTGCACCCCACACATGTACAGCAGCATAGGTGGTAACACACCGGCCTTTCTTCTGCTCTTTCTCCTCAGGAGAAGGAAGCCCCACACAGCTGCCACCTTGGCTTTCTGCTCACAAGAGTTCTGTCTTTGGCTGCTGTTCCTCTTCTGTGTGCACATTTCCCAGGGAACGCTCCATCACAGGTTGCGTTCTGGTTTTCCTTCTCAGTTGAACTTGGAAGACAAAGGAAAACATTCACTCATGAAGCTTAGGCTTTCTATCTCCTCCTCATTTCCATTCCTCCTTATTTTTTTCTTCCTTTTTCTGCTCACTTTCCACCTCCTCTCCACTTGCCTTTTTTGTCACTTTGCATTACAATACAGAAATTTCTCCTAGTAACATTCTCTCAGCTCATGGCATAGGCTCTACCAATAAAATTGTCTTATGTGTTTAGAGAGTTGGGCAATCTCAGTGCTCTGGACATAGGGGACAGAAGGCTGGAGGACATATAGAGATTCTGACTATCAATCCCTGAGAGTGGAATAAAAGGACTAACATGAGATTCCTGGATAGTCAGGAGTGGCTTAAAATCTAGTACTTAACTCTACATATGAAAATCAATGGTGCTATGGGATCCCTGTCCACATCTGCTTAAAGGGGACATGGTGAAGATTATATGACTCTGTATTTCTAAGCAGACAAGTGCTTAAGAGCAGTCCTTGCTATGTCTCAGCTGTGCCAGAAATTCAACGTCTGAAGATATGAACAAGTTCAGGTTGTTCCTAGTGTTCTGCTTGTTGCAAGAAGGTGCATGGTGCCCAGGGTGATCCAACAAGAATGAGTGACCACTACAGAGCTTGATCCAAAGAGGTGGGCTCATCTCCCTTTTTGATCAATGGATGTATCTATTGTTTCTTAATATGGACTCCTGCCCAGGGAGTCATCAGTGAATGTTCCTTGCATGCACGCATGAAGAAGGCCATGTAAGCAACGTGCACACATGATGGCAAGCTCAGTCTCCTGAGTCATATACAGACTTCCAACATCAGAAGGCAACATGCACGTGCCAACCCAGAAATCCAGATTCACTCTCTCTTCCTAAACATGTACCTTCCCCAAAGTTTATTCTGTTCTTAATACAAATACAATCAAAAATATCCCTTGATCATCCCCAAATTTGCCTTTGAGATACCATGGAAGGATGGTCCTCTGACTGTATACACTCCCTGCTTGATCCTTGCTATCCCCATTTCGCTCCACAGTTTGACTCCATGGAGCCCAGAGGCAAAACAAAAGACAGAGACACCAGGAAAATGCAAGTTACACTCTGGTTGACTATGCACTGGGTAGAATTTACAAAACGCCCCAGCACCCATGGCCACATCTAGTGAAGGAGTGGTCCTTACCTCCAACTCTAGAAGACAAAGAACAGGCCCACCCAAGAATGAGTTTCAGAGTTTCCTTTCCCAAAACTCTGCCTGTTCTTTCTGTGTCCCTCTCTACATTTGCACATCTCTTAAGCCCAGGGCCCCAATTATGGACATGGAGTCCAATGGCAAAACAATGGATATATCAGCAAAGGCATCACCAGGTGGATTCCCCTTGTGTGGATTGAAGGATACAGTGATAGTGTCTGCTCCTCTCCCATGGGAAAAGTTACAGCTGGTCATGGGAAAAGGTGCCTGAGGGTTGTAGTAACTTTATGACAGGTCAGAATAAAATGATGCATGTACTGCATCTCAGGCAGGCAAAGGAGCAGAGGTGGTAACCATCGGCCTTTCTTGTGCATTTTCTCCTCAGGAGAATGAAGCCCTGCACAGCTACACCCTTGGCTTTCTGCTCACTGGAGAGTTTTGCCCTTGGATGCTGTTCCTCTTCTGTGCACACGTTTCCAGGGGAAGGCCTCACTGCACATCAGCCACATCTGACTGTCTTTTTCCAATGCACTGGAAAGACAAAGCAAACATGCACTCATGAGGCTTGGGGTCTGTCTCATCCCCATTTCCATTCCTCCCCGTTTCTCTTGTTTCTTATTCTGCTCACTTTAGACCTCCTCTCCACTTACTCTTCTTTCTCACTGTGCATTTCAATACAGAAATTTCTGATGTCAGTGATTTCTCATCTCATGGCTTAGGTTCTATCACTGAAATTGTCCTAAGATCCTGGAGAGGTTAACAGTCTTGGTGTTCTGTGTGTAAGGGACAGAATCCTGGATAGCCATAAAGATTCTCAGTATCATTGCTAAGAGTACAAAAAAGGGCCAATGTTGGATTCTGCAATAGTCAGGAGTGGTGTAAAATCTAGCTCTCAGCTACACGAATGAAAATCCTTATCCATAGCTATAACACCCTGCATGTGCTCATCTTGGATGATGATCCTCAGAGCTGTAACTTCCATGTCCACAGATGCTCAATGGGTACGTAGTAGGGATTAAATGAGTCTGTGTGTGCACAGTGCCCAGCACATTGGAGCTTCCCTCTCAGCTGTGCCAGAAATTCAATGTCTGGAAAACTTAACAAGTTCAGGATGTTTCTAGTGCTCTGATTCTCCGAGGAGGATTTGTGTGGCCCCTGGTGATCCAGGGAGAGAGATAATGACCACCACAGTGCAGAATGGCCATCTCTCTCTTTGATTATCTGACATATCTCAGTTGTGCCAATAGTGACAGCTGCCCAGCCATTCCTCAGTAAGCATTCCTTGCATGCACACATGAATCAACAGACCCTCTAAACACACATGCTAGGAGGTAGAACATGGTCTCCTGGGAGTCATGGACAGTTTCAAATTCAGTAAGAGGTGATCTTCACATTCCCACTCAGAATCCCAGATTCCCTTGCTCCTTGCTGCCAAGGTTCACTTATTCTTCCTACAAAGAGAAACAAGAAGACTATTTTTATTCTTAGATTTGCTCCTGTGAAACCCTATAGGGTCTTCTCTCCCTCCTATTCCTCCCTCATGCCTGGCTTCTCTGGTACCTTTGCATTAGTCTATCCCTGTACCCCATGAGGCTCTCTGGCCCTTCCATTCAATGGCATCCAGAGTTAAGGCAGAGCACAAACTAGCCAGGTAAGGGCAAGTGGCACTGGTGGCTCAATATGTTTTGGCTTTGACACATATCCCACCTGTAACAATCACTCACTCATCTATTGAATGACTAGGCCTCAACTCCCACTCTAGAAAGAAAAGAGAAAGTCCGACCCAAGAGTGAGTGAGTCTCAAAGGTTTGCTCTTTCTACTTTCTGCCTCTGATTTCTCTGTCCATCTCTTCATTTGTCCCTATTCTACACCCATAGAGCCTGATTTTGTCCAAGGCTCTGATGGTAAAACAGTGGAAAATAGTAACAAAGACATTTTCAAGTGAATTGCGCTTGTGTACATTGGAGGATCATGTTCTAGTGTTGCTCCATCTCTCACTGGAAACATTTCAGCTTGTCCATGGAAAGAGGTGGCTGTTGGTGGTGGGAATTGTTTGGCCACTTAGGGAGAAACACTGCTAATCCACACCTCTGGACAGGCAGAGTAGTAGATTGGCACCCATTGGCCTTTCATCTGCTCTTTCTCCTCAGATGAAGCAATGGAGTGCTCAATGGAGTGTTCTCTCATTGGCTCCTGTTTCTTGTCTATGTGAACATATCTTCCTGAAGGCTAGCATTCAATCTTTGCCCACCCTCCACACTGCATTACTGGGCTACATTGGAAAGACAAAGATATATGTTCCCTTAAGTGACTGAATAACTCTCCCCTTCTCTCTTTCCATTCTTTCCTAGTCTGCTGAGCTTTCCATCTTCTCCCCATGCCATAGCATAATTTGTCTAGCTGAGAAGTCCTAGAGTATCAGCGTCTTATCTCTGATTTCCCTGTGGCTCCTAGAGTCTTTAGTTGTGTTGAAGAAGAGACTAGTGACAGGGGAAGAAAAGGCTGGCATGAAAAGATTTCCTGTTTCCCAATTCAAAAACAAAAACAAAAACAAAAAAAACCTCATATGGCATCCACAATGATCAGAACTCACCACACTGAAAGGTCTTCTGATTCATACCATCAATTACAAGTATGCCTGAATGGACAAGAAACCAAGTACCACAGCTCATCTGATCACAAGCTCCTTGTTCTCTGAATCAGATTCTGTGAAGGCTACACTTAAATTAGCATGTAGAGTAAGCATCGTTGTGCCCTCCACTACTCAAGACCTAGAAGGGATTTAGCTCTTTTCACAGTGAGCTCTAGAGGGGCAAGGTCATGCTGGATCCAAAGATTGAGGTGCCTAGGGAAAAGAACATCTTTGTTGGTCAGTGTGTCTTTTTAATGGCAGTGTAGGTGTGAGAATGTGTGTCCTACAATGTTTAGGCCACCTGCATGTTACTAAATTACATTGATCCTAGTAGGAGACAATTTATAGATTTCACACGTAAGACCCCTCAAAGGGCAAAACTAGATGGATCCAGATGATTAAGAAGAGTCCTGGAGAGCTTCTGTCACCATCTCGGGACCCTGTTAGACCAAGCCCAAGTACACACCTGGCAAGTGTGTGCAAGAGCTCCCGCTCTCCCCTGTGCCCACTGGACCTCTCCAGACCCAGCCAAGGCCCACCGTGTGAGACCTTCCACTGCACTCTCGGGACCTCTCCAGACCCAGACCAAGCCTGTCGAGTGTGTAGGAGAGCTTCTGCACTCCCTTGTGCCACCTGAACCCCTCCAGATCCAGCCCAAACCTGGTATACAAGCCTGGGGTGAAACTCTGCAGCTGAATTACCTACAGAAAGACTAGAATCAAGAACTACCCAGCTAATCCAGGAGCAGAACATCTTGCCAGAGGGGCACAAAAGGTTCACTTACAAGACGTGCAGCAGGAAGGAGCTGAGCGTAGCAGCCAGAACCAAGCCAGGTACAACTGGATGAATTCAAACTTTGTACATCCACACCTGAATTCCAGTAGGTGACAATATTATAAATGCACCAAAGCTCTACAACAAAGGTCAGAGGACAGTGCTATACAACCTGACAAAGAGAAGAGCAAAATGCAATCTCAGGCCCAGTGCCCACCAAGAACAACTGCAGAGGACACTGCCACAAAAGAAACTGGTAATCACACAGCTGAAATTTCTGAATCAATCGTGTCTGAAATAAAGAAACAATTGCAGAAATGTACAGAGGAACTCAGATCAGAAACAAGCTCTGAAATAAAAAAAAAAAAAAAAAGAAATCTGTGCATTAATACCGTATGAAGTAAAGAATGAAATACAGAAATATATAGGGGAAATCATGTCAGAAATAATCTCTGTAGGAAAACAATAACTGCTTTTCAAGAAGACACTGAAAAAAAATAGAGATTATAAAAACAAGGGAATCCTTGTATGAGAAATGCGGGAAAGAGATTGCATAAAGCAGAGTCAAAGAAATATAGAGGAACTTAAAATCTCAATCACAACCTTACAAAACCATTCAAGTGAAAGTGAAGACAAAGTTTCAGATCTTGAAGACATCATCACAGCTAGTGAAAAGGTAAGAAAAGATCTCTAAAAACAACTAGTTCTGAGACTCTCTCAAATCCAATTCACCCCAGCCCAGCCCGGTGAGTGTGTGGGAGATCTTCTGGCTTCCCCACTCCTCTCTGGCAAAAGCCCTTCAGAGCCCCTGACCCCAAGACCTCTGAGCAAATGAGTACTTCTGAGACTCTCTCAGCCCGATCCATCCCAGCCTGGCCCAGTGAGTGTGTGGGAGAACTAATGTTTCCCCACACACCACCAGCGAGAGCCCTCCAGAGCAAAACTCAGGCACCTGCGTGAGTGAGACTCTCTACTGCACCCCTACCCCCGCCACGAGCCCTGAAACTTCCTGTAGCCCCGACCCCCAAGTGAGAATTTTTGTGACTGTTCTGGCCCCCATTGCAGCCCAGCATGGTCCAGTGAGTATGGGAAAGCTTTGGCACTCCCCGGTGCTCCCTGGGCCAGGGGCACAACAGAGGGGAACCACAGACTCACTGTTGAGCCAGAAGGGATGCAGCAAAAACGAAGCTGAACACAATAGCTGGATCCAGGACAGGCATAACTGGATAAACTCAAACTTAATAGATCAGCACCCAAATCTCATTATGTGCTAAGGTTATAACTGCACCAAAGCTCTACACTAAACGTCAGAGGTCAGTGCTATACAAAATAACAAAGACAAGGAGCAAAATGCAATCTCAGGCTTTGAGCCCACCCATGATAAGTTCAGAGGACACTACCTCAGCTGAAACGAATGAATTAACAGAGTTATAAGCAAAGAAACAACAGCAGAAAGGTATAGAGGAACTCATATGAGAATTAGCACATGAAATAAAAAAAGAAATTTTTGAATACATAGCATCTGAAGTAATTAATCAAATCCAGAAATTTATCAGGTAAAGCCAATACCCACCCAAAACAAGTGCAGACAACACTATTCAATCTGAAACGTATGAATTAACAGCATTGTAAGAAAAGAAACAACAGCAGAAAGGTAAAGAGGAACTCAGAGCAGAAATAATTTCTCAAATAAAAAAAGAACTCTTTGAAATCATAACACCTGAAGTAGAGGATCAATTATGGAAATATACGGAGAAAACACAACTTGGAAAAAAACTCTGCAGTAAAAGAATTAATAGCTACCTCTAAAGAAGACAGTGATTTACAAAAAAAAAAAAAAAAAAAAAAAAGATTAGAAATATGACAGGTTCCTGGAATGAGCAATACAGGAAAGAAACAGATGGCATGAAGCAAAGTCAAAGAGATATAGAAGAACTTAAAATCTCAATCATGAGTCTACAAAATCTTTTGAGTGAAAGTGAAGACAGAGTTTCAGATCTTGAAGATGCTGGTAAAGCTAGTAAAAAGGTGAGAAACGATCTATAAAAACAAGGAAGACGCAGAAAAAAAAATCTGTCACCTGCAAGATAATGCAAAGATGAACAATGTGAGATTAATAGGCATTAATGAGAAAGAAGAAGTCAATACAAATAATATAAAAAGAATATGGGCAGAAATAATAGCAGAAAATTACCCAAATATGAGGAAACAATCTAACACTCAGGTAACCAAAGCATACAGAATGCCAAATACCTTCAACCCAACTAAAAACACACCAAGAAATATAATAGTAAAGATACCAGAAAATCAACAAAAGAATAATATACTGAAAGCCACTAGAAAAAAGAAGCATATTGCATTCAATGGAAAACCTATCAGAATTACAGCCAACTTCTCTTCACACACCATAAAGGCAAGGAGAGCATGGAGCACACTACTTCAAGTCCTGTATGAAAACAGATGCCCGCCCAGACTACTATATCTTGGAAAACTCTCTCTCAAGTTTGATGCAGAAGTAAAATACTTCCATGACAAACAACTACTAAAGAATTTCATGATGACAAAGCCATCCCTACACAGGCTACTGAAAGATGTTCTAGAAAGGAACCACATTGATCAGAACGTCACAAACAAGAACAGAAGGAACCCGTTAAATAGGGCAAACAATTAAACACAGGAAGAAAAGAAGTAAACAACAGCAGGTAAACAACATGACAATCATAAGTCAATATATTTTAATTATAACCATCAATGCAAATGGACTCAATTCACCAATTAAGAGAAATAGGCTGGCACAGTGGATTATGAAACAAAACCCAACAATATGCTGTATACAAGAAACACACTTAACTCAAAAAGACATTCATAGGCTTAAAGTCAAACCATCAAAAACAATACTACATGCCCCAGCATATCAGAAAAAAGCAAAGGTAGCAATTCTGTTCTCAGAGAGTCTCAGCTCCAAACTAAGAAGGATCAAATGAAATAAAAAAGACTACTCTATGTTGGTTAAGGGAAAAATGCAAGAGGAAGAGACAACACTCAAATACCTATAACACAGGAGCACAAAACTATGTAAGACAAAGCCTAATGGACATGAAAAATCTAATATCCAAGACCACAATCTTAACAGGAGACTTTAACACACCATTATCTCAAAAACATAGGTCAACCAGACAAAAAATTAGGAAAGAAGTAGCAGAACATAACCAGAGCTTTGAACAAACGAACCTGGTAGACATATACAGAGTGTTCCACCCAAACACAGCTGAATATACTTCTTTTTAGCTGCACATGGGTCATTTTCTAAAATAGACCACATACTAGTCCATAGGTCTTGCCTAAGTATATGCAAGAAAACAGAAAATTTCCCTTGCATATTATCCAAAAACAGTGCAATAAAACTGGAAATAAATTACAAAACGAATGAGAAAAACCCGCTAAATTCATGGAAATTAAACAACACCGTACTCAGCAATCAATGGGTCACAGATGAAATTAAACAAGAAATTCAACAATATCTACAATTCAATGAAAATTCAACCACAATTTATCAGAATTTATGGGATGCGATGAAAGCAGTTCTAAGAGGGAAAATAATAGCTATGAACTCACACATTAGGAAAACAGAAAAGGAAAAAATAAACACCTAATGCTGCACCACTGATATCTAGAAAAGGAACAGCACACCAAACCCAGAGTCCAAAGATGGGAAGAAATCATAAAGATCAGAGCAAAAATTAATTCAATGGAGATGAAGAAAACTGTTCAAAGAATCAATGAATTAAAAAGCTGGTTCTTAGGCCGGGCATGATGGCGCATACCTGTAATCCCAGCACTCAGGAGGCTGAGGCAGGAGGATTATTGTGAGTTCGAGACCAGCCTGAGCTACAAAGTGAACTTAAGGCCAGCCTGAACTGCATAGTGAGACCCTGTCTCAAAAAAAAAAAAAAAAAAAAAAAGCTGGTTCTTTGAAAGACTAAATAAAATCAATAAGCCCCTACCTAACCTCATCAAAAACAGGAAAAAAAAAAATCAAATACAAGTAATAAGGAATGAACACGGTGAAATCACCAGAGACCCAGTGGAAATTCAGGAGATTATCAATAGTTATTTCAAGAATCTATATGCTTAAAGAACAGAAGACATGGACAGATTACTCAAAAAGGACAAATTACCAAAATTGAATCAAGAACATAGAATGACTCTCCATAACCCTATAACAGCCAATGAAATACAAAACGTAATAAAAAGTCTTCCGAAAAAGAAAAGTCCAGGTCCTGATGGATTCACAGTTGAATTCTACAAGAAATTTATAGAAGGTATAATCCCTATACTCCTCAAACTCTTCAGTGTAATCAAATAGGAAGCAGTACTCCCAAAATCGTTTCTGGAGGCAAGTATTATACTGAATCCAAAACCAGGGAAAGACACAACTAAAAAACAGAACTATAGGCCAAACTCCCTCATAAATATAGATGCAAAAATCCTTAATAAAATCCTAGCAAATAGAATACAGCAAGTCACCAAGAATATCATACACCATGATCAGGTATGATTCATCCCAGGGATACAAGGATGATTCAATATTTAAAAATCTATAAATGTAATACACTATATTAATGGAGCAAAATCTAAAAACCATATGATCATATCAATGGATGCAGAAAAAGCTTTTGACAAAGTCCAACACTCATTCATGTTCAAAGTTCTACAGAAAATTGGAATAGAATTCCTCTACTTCAATTTGATAAAAACCATTCAAAAAGGGGAAAAACTGAAATCTTTTACTCTGAGATCTGGTACAAGATAAGGATGTCCTCTATCTCCCCTCCTATTCAGTATAGTTTTGGAATCATTAGCTACAGCCATTACACAAGAGGGAGGAATAAAAGGAATAAGAAAAGCTAAAGAAGTTACATTATCACTATTTGCAGAAGACATGATACTTTACTTGGAAGACCGAAAAAACTCCACCAAGAAGCTTCTAGAATTGATATACAAATTCAGTAGCATAGCAGGATACAAAGCAATACTCAAAAATCAATAGCTTTCCTCTAAACAGAAAACAAACACACTCAGAGGGAAACTATAGAAACCATAATTTTTAGAGTAGCACTGTGGAAAATGAAATACCTTGGCATTCACTTAACCAAGGAAGTCAAAGATCTTCTCACAGAAAATTACAACACCCTAAGAAAAGAGATCCGAGAGGATTTCAGAAAATGGAAAGGTATTCCCTGTTCCTAGATAGGTAGAACCAAGATCGTGAAGATGACCATACTCCCAAAATTGTTGTAGAGATTTAACGCAATCCCTATCATACTGGCACCAACATACCTCACAGACCTAGACAAACCATTCTTATAATTTATTTTGAACCAGAAAAGAATAGCAAAGACAATGCTGGCCAACAAACACAAGGAAGGAGACATCACAATTCCTGACTTCAAATTATACTACAAAGCTACTGTGATAAACTCAGCATGGTATTGGCAACAAAATATACCTGAGGACCAATGGAATAGATTAGAAGATGCAGAGGCCTCCATGAACACACTAAGCTACCTGATCTTCGACAAAGGGGCCAAACACACTTACTGGAAGAAAGATAGCCACTTTAATAAATGGGGCTGGAAAAACTGGCTTTCTGGCTGAAAACAAACTGGCCGAAAACTAAAACTTGACACAGGTTTATCACCATGCACCAAGCTAAAGTCAAAATGGATTAGAGATCTAAATATTAAAAGAGAAAACTCAACCTCCTGGAAGAGAAAGTAGGAGGAACTTTTGAAGACATACAGGTAGGAAAAAAGTTCATGAACAAACATATATTTGCATGGGAACCACTTGAAAGAATTAACAACTGGGACCAACTCTTATTGATAAGTTTTTGCATGTCAAAAGAAATTATCAAGAAAGTGAAAAGACAACCCACAAATTTCGAAAAAATCTTAACTAATAAGCACTCAGACATCGGTCTGCTCTCTAGAATTTATGAACAACTAAGGTACATTAGGGCCCTGAAAGTTAACCACCCAATCCAGAAATGGGCATCTGCAATGAATACATATTTCTCAGAGGACAAAATTAAAGAAGTGAATAAATATATGAAAAAATGCTCCACATCACCAGCCATCTGCGAAATGCAAGTTAAAACAACACTGAGATACCATCTCACTCCAGAAAGAATGGCTATCATAAAGAAATCAACCAACAATAAATGTTGGAGAGGATGTAGGAAAAAGGGAACACTTCTCCACTGCTGGTGGGAATGTAGACTGGTACAACCATGGTGGAGATCAGTGTGGAGACTCCTCACAAAACTAGGAGTAGAAATCCCATTCAAGCCGGCTATCCCCCTACTGGGAATTTTCCTGAGGAACTTAAAACATCGTATCATAGTGACATATGTGTACCTATGTTTATAGCAGTACAATCTGTAATAGCAAAATCTTGGAAACAACCAAGATGCCCATCACATGAGGAATGGTTGAAAAAGATGTGGTATTTTTATACAGTGAAATATTACTCAGCTATAAAGAATGATAAACTTGAAGCATTTATATTTAAGTGGATGTCACTTAAACATATACTCATAAGTGAAATAAACCAGACACAAGTGTGCACATATCATATAGGCTCCCTGGTATAAGAAATCAAAAGAGGAAATACAAATAGAAAGGGAAAACTACAACCAAAAAGAATTTAGATAGTAAGGGTAAACTAAACTGCATATGTTGCAAGGTAATAATCATCTTCTCTTCTGGATGGTTAACAACCTAAGTTTTCAGATCAAAAATTGGAGAAATGGAAGGGCTGCAAAGTCAGCCAACATTTTGGCCCTAGCCTTTCAGTGTCAGTGAAGACTCAGGACACGGGAGAACCTGTATTGTAACATCATGGATCTCAGTTGTGCCCCAAATTTTCTAATCAAGGAGATGATGGAGCCACAGAGGAGTGGGATTGATGATCTATAGTGTGCCTAAGGAGAGTCACATGGAGAGAAAACTTTCTCTCAGGCTTTCAGAGAGCAAACTGGTCAATCAATGGCTGTGACTCATCCACATGGCTGACACTGACAAAGGATCTACAAAGTGAAGTCCAGAGTTACATGATAAACCCTGAGGGGAGTTGACTGACCTCATCAGATACAAAAGTTACATTTTTTTGTTATATAGGTCTTGCTTTGTCTTGGTCTTAACAATCCAGCAGAAGAGTATAAAAATGAGGTATATAAAATAAAGGCATAATAATATGCTGAGCTGTAAATGGCTCTAGCCAACAACTTCTTCGAGTAAGCTGATACCATTGTGTTGGACTGTTTTGCTAAATTCATGCACCTATAATAATTGAATGACAATAGAATAACCATCTTTGACAGGACTAAAGCAAAAAAAAAGGTGATACAAAGGAAAAACCATGCTGTGTTTCTATAAACAGTACAGTTAGGATAAATGTGCAGTACTTTTGCATAATTCTATGAGGAAAAAGAAATGCACTTATAGTGTTTGCACAGGATACCCTGTCTGCTTCTTGTGCTATGGATAACCATTAGGAAGACAACAAGGTAGAAAATATTAATTATTGAAACTGTATTATAATTCAACTTTAAAAAATAAAGATAGGTATACAGCTACATTCTCTTAATTCATTGATTAGAGGCATCTGCTCTAATAGTATTTGTAGATAGAATAACATGTATGCACCTTGCACAACAAAAAGCCACTACGAAAATGATGTGCAATGTATTCATTGTTGAATCTGTCCTACTTATTTGATTTGAAACTGTCTCATTGATATTTGTTCTTCAACAGGGTAAAATAAAATAAAAAGAAATAATCTCTGAAGTAAAAGAATTAATAAGTGCTTCTCAGGAAGACACTGATAAAAAAAAATACAGGAGATTAGAAAAGTGACGGATTCCTTGAATGAGCAATAAAGGAAAGAAATAGATCGCATGAAGCAGGGTCAAAGAGATATAGAAGAATTTATTATTTCAATCACAAGCTTGCAAAACCATTTGAGTGAAAGTAAAGATAGAGTTTCAGATCATTAAGATGCCATTACATATAATAAAATGGTAAGCAAAGATCTCTTAAAAACAAGTAGGATGAGGGAAAAAATAACACATCACCTGCAAGATGATGCAAAGATGAACAACGTGAAACTAATAGGCATCAACGAGAAAGGAGTCAATACAAATAATCTAAAAAGATCATGGGCAGAAATAATAGCAGAAAACTTCGAAAATATGAGGAAACAATCTGACAGCCAGGTAATCTAGGCATACAGAGTGCTAAATAACTTCAACCCAATTAAAAGCACACTGCAACATATCATAGTCCAGATTCCAGAAATCCAGCACAAAAACGATATACTGAAAGCTGCTAGAGAAAAGAAGCAGATCACATTTAAAGGAAAACCAATCAGAATAATGGCAGATTTATCTGCACAAACCATGAAGGAAAGAAGAGCATGGAACAGAGGACTTCAAGTCCTCTCTGAAAACAAATTCCAGCCCAGACTACTGGAAAACTCTCTTTCAAGTTTAATGGAGGAGTGAAATACTTCCATGACAAAGGACAACTAAAGAATTTCATGAGGACAATACCAACCTTACACAGACCCCTAAAAATGTTCTAGACCAGGACAAAAAAGATCAGAACTCCATAAATGAGAACAGAAGGAACCCAATAACTAGGGCAAACAATTAAACAGAGGAGAAAAAGGATTAAACAATAGCTGGAAAATAACACGTACATCATAAATCAATGCATCTCCATTATAACCATCAATCTAAATGGATTCAATTCACAAATTAAAAGGAACAGACTGGCACTGTGGATTAAGTAACACAATCCAACAAATATGCTGTATAGAAGAAACACACTTCACCCATAAAGAAATTCATAGGCTGAAAGTCAAAGGATAGAAAACCATACTACATACCCCAGAACCTCACAAAAGAGCAGGGGTAGCAATCCTGTTCTCAGTCTCACTTTCAAACCAAGACTGATCAAACGAAATAAAGAAGGTGACTATATACTAGTTAGGAGAAAAATTCAAGAGGAAGAGGTAACACTCATAAAGGCTCCAAAAACGGGAGCACCCAACTATATATGACAAAACTTAATGGACATGAAAAATCTAATATCCAATACCACAATCTCAACAGGAGACCATAACACCTCTTTATCCAAAAAAAATAGTTCAACCAGTCAAAAATTTAGGAAAGAAATAGCAGAACTGAACCAGAGCTTAGAACAAATGGACTAAATGGACATATACAGAGTGTTCCATAAATGAAAGCTGAATATACATTTTGTTCAGCTGGACATGGGCCATTTTTAAAATATACCACATTGGTCATGCTTCAGTGTATACAAGAAAACAGAAATTATCCCATGCATATTATCTAACCATTTGCAATGAAAATGGAAATAAACGACAAAAGAAACCACAAAAGCCCCATGAATACATGTAAATTAAACAACACCCTACTCAGCAATCAATGGGTGATGACATTAAATGAGAAATTCAATACTATCTAAAATTCAATGAAAATTCAACCACACCTTATTGGAATTTGTGGGATGCGATGAAAGCAGTTCACAGAGGGAAATTTATAGCTGTGAACTCAAACATTAGGAAAACAGAAAGGAAACAAATAACACCCTAATGGTGCACCTCTGACATCTAGAAAAGGAACAGCACCCCGAACACAGAGCCCAAAGACAGGAAGAAACCATAACAATTGGAGTAGAAATTAATTCAATTCAGACAAAGAAAACAGTTCAAAGAACTAAGGTATCAAAAAGCTGATCCTTTGAAAAATTAAATAAAAGTGATTAGCCCCTGGCTAACCTCATCAAAAAGAGGAAAGAAAAAATTCAAATACAAGCAATGAGAAAAGGGTATAACTACAACACACACAGTGGAAATTCAGAAGATTGTCAATAGCTACTTTGAGAACGTTTACTTTCTCACAATAGAAGACACAAAAGTAATGGACAGATTCCTAGAAAGGTACAAATTACCAAAACTAAACCAAGAAGATATAACAACTCTCAATAAGCCAATAGCAGCCAATGAAATACAAAATGTAATAGAAAGCTTACCGACAAAGAAAAGTCCAGTCCCTGGTGGATTCACAGCTGAATTCTACAAGAAATTTATAGAAGATATAATCCCAATACTCAAACTTTTCAATGAAATTGAAAAGGAAGCAGTCCTCCCAAAATCATTCTTGGAGACAAGTATTATACTGATACCAAAACCAGGAAAAGATACAACTAAAAAAGAGAACTAAAGGCCAATATCTCTCATGAACATAGGTGCAAAAAATCCACAATAAAATCCTACCAAACAAATTTCAGCAAATCATCAAGAGGATTATACACCATGACCAGGTAGGATTCATCCCAGGGATGCAAGGATGATTCAGTATATGCAAATCTATGAATGTAATACACTATATTAATGGAGCAAAATCTAAAAAACACATGATCATCCTAGTTGCTGCAGAAAAGGACTTGGACAAAGTTCAACATTCATTCATTTTCAAAGTCCCACAGAAAATAGGAATAGAAGGCTCTACTTCAACCTGATAAAAGCCATTTATGACAACCCAAAGGCTAACATAATTCTAAAAGTGGAAAAATGAAACCTTTCACTCTCAGATGTGGTACAACACTTGGATGTCTTTTATCACCTCTCCTATTCAATGTAGTTCTGGAATCATTAGTTAGGAGAGAAATAAAAGGAATAAGAATAGGTAAAGAAGTTAAATTATCATTATTTGCAGATGACATGATAGTTACCTGGAGGACCCAAAAAACTCCACCAAGGAGCTACTAAAATTGATATACAAATTCAGTAGGATAGCAGGAATACAAAGTCAGAACCCAAATGTCAATAGCATTTCTCTACACAGACAAACACACTGAGAGGGAAATTAGACAAACAATACCTTTTACAATAGTACCACAGAAAAATAAATACCTTGGAATTAATCTAACTAAAGAAGACAAAGATCTTTTCAAGGAAAATTACATGACTCTGAAAAAGAGATTGTAGAGGATTTCAGAAAATGGAGAGATATTCCCTGCTCCTGGATAGGAAGAACCAGCATTGTGAAGATGGCCATATTCCCAAAATTTCTGTACATATTTAACGCAGTCTCTATCATACTACCACCAACATACCTCACAGACCTAGAGAAATATTTTCTAAAATTTATTTGGGACCAGAAAAGACCTAGAATATCAAAGGCAATCCTGGGCAACAAAGACAAGGCAGGAGAAATTACAATCCCTGACTTGAAATTATGATACAAAGCTACCGTGATAAACACAGGATAGTACTGGCAACAATAGTCCTGAGAATCAATGGAATAGACTGGAAGATGCAGAAGTGTCTACAAATGCACTCAGCCATCTTATCCTCAACAATGGGGTCAAACATGTTTACTGGAAGAAAGATAACCTCTTTAACAAATGGTGCTGGAAAAACTGGCTCTCCACATGCCAAAAACTAAAACTTGACACACGTCTGTCACCCTGCACTAAGCTAAAGCCAAAATGGATTAAAGATCTAAACATTACAACAGAAACACTAAATCCCCTGGAAGAGAACATAGGAGGAACTCTTGAAGACATAGGGGTAGGCAAAGAGTTCATGAACAAAAATCAAATCACACAGGTAATACTTGAAAGAATCAACAACTGGGACCTTCTCTTATTGAGAAGTTTTTGCACATCAAAGGAAATTACCTACAAAGTGAAAAGACAATCCACAAATTGGGAAAAAATCTTATCTAATAAGCACTCAGACAAAGGTCTGCTCTCTCGAATTTATAAGGAAATAAAAAACATTAGGGTCTCAAAATTTAAAGACCTAATCCAGAAATAGACACACACCTGTCAGAGGACAAGATTAAAGAAGTGAACAAATATATGAAATAATACTCCACATCACTAGATGTGTTTGAAATGCAAATTAAAACAACATCTCACCCCAGAAAGAATTGCTATCATAAAGAAATCAACCAACAACAAGGTTTGGAGAGACTGTGGGAAAAAAGGAACCCTTCTCCACTGCTTCTGGGAATACAGACTGGTGCAACCATTATACAAATCAGTGTGGCGACTCCTTAAAAAACTAGGACTGAAAATCCTATTCAAACCAGCTATCCCCCTACTGGGAATTTTCCCAGAGGAACTGAAGATGTCATATCATAGTGATATATGTGCACCTATGTTTATAGCAGCACAATTTGTGATATTCAAATCTTGGAAGCAACCTGGATGCCCATTACCTGAGGAATGGATGAAAAAGATGTAGTATTTTTATACAGTGGAGTATTACTCAGCTATAAAGAATGATAAACTACAAGCCTTCATATTTAAGTGGATGCCACTTGAAGATATACTCATAAGTGAAATAAACCAGACCCAGAGGCAAAGCCATACAATGATATATACAAGATGGTTAAGGCAATGATCCTGAGAATCTTCAACAGGTTTTTTGAAGTAGCAGTCAATTGGTAGGATTCTCACCATGACTACCTATACATCCTGACACTTGTGAACTAAGCAACTGCACTGAAGATAGCAATGCATAATACTAGGGTCATGCTTGGAATGCGTGACATTCTGGTCTTCTAAATATGTACTGTTTCTCATGTCATATCAATTACTGCTATACTTTCAAGTAAATGTTTCTTTTTTAAAAAAAAAAAGGTAAAAAATGGAAACAAGAGACAAGAAAGAATATTATAGGACTGAATTCTACAATGGCTAGGTTTCTAAATTTCTGTATAAAAATATGTAACTTTTTTGCTTTTTTTTTTAATTTTTATTTATTTTTCTTTTTTTAGCATTCTGTAGGGATTTAAAGTTTATCATAGCAATACTTAATGGAAAATACTTGTTCGATGTTATGTCTAAGATGTTTGATACTCAGACAGACAGTGAGGTTAAATTGAACTGCTTATGTTATAAGGTAATATTATTAAGCTTCTCTCCTGGAAGGTTAACAACTTAAGTTTGCAGACCAAAAATTAGAGAAAAATAAGGGATGCAAGGACAGCCAACATTTTAGCTTTAGCCTTTCAATATCAGTGACTACTCAGGACATAGGAGAATCTGTACTGTAACTCAGTCCCAATGTTATGAACATGAAGATTATGGGGCCACTGACAAAAGTGATCAATGATGTAGCATGTGCCTAAGGAGAGTCACATGGAGAGAACACATTCTCTCAGGCTTTCACAGAGAGCAAATTGGTCAAGCAATGGCCATGACTCATCCACATGGCTGACACTAACAAAGCATCTACAAACTGCTGTACAGGGATTCAAGTTACATTTCTTATTATATAGGTCTTGCTTTATCTTGGTCTTAACCATCCAGAAGAAATGTATAGACACGAGATGTAAAAGTAAAGCTAAAAAGTATGCTGAGCTGTAAAAGTCAACAACTTCTGATGCTGCCAGTCCTATGGATAAGCCACTACTATTGCAGACTACTGGACTATATTGGAATATTTTGCTCAATTCATTCACCTACAATATTTAAATGGCAATGGAATATATATCTTACAGAGCCAAACAAAAATGAGAATACAAATGAAGGACCATTTTGTATCTGTATATACAAAATAGGATATATATACAGCTACTTTCTCTTAATTCAATGAGAAGAAAGACTTGTAATAATAGTGTTTGGACAGGATGTCATCTCTGCATCTTATACTATGAATAGCCATGCAGACAACAATATGCAATGTATTAATTATTGAAATTGTACTTCTAATCAGTTTTGAAACTAACTCATTGCTATTTGTTTCTCAATAAAATTATTAAAAAAGAAATAAATTACCAACAGAGTGAAAACATAACCCAGACTGGTGCAACCATTATGGAAATCAGTGTGGAGACTCCTTAAAAAACTAAGACTAGAAATCCCATTAATTGCAGCTATCCTACTGGGAATCATCCAAAAATAAATGAAAATTTTATATCACATTGATATATGCTTATATATATTTATATCACCACCATCTGTGATATCCAAATCTTGGAAACAATCAAAATGCCCATCACCTGAGGAATGGCTTAAAAAGATGTATTTTTATACAATGAAGTATTACTCAGCTATAAAGAACGATAAACTAGAAGCCTTCATATATATGTGGATGCAACTTGAAGTTATGCTTGTAAGTGAAATAAACCAGACCAACATGTGTAAATATCATATAGTCTCCCTACTGTAAGAACTCAAAAGAAGAAATAAAAATTGAAAGGTATAGCACAACTAAATGGAAAGCAACAACTTTAGGGTTAAACAACAGAGAGAGGGAAAGGAGAAAAGCTAGGAAATGTTGTAGGGGCAAAACTATACATTTATTTACACAAGATGGTTAACAAAATGGTCCTGAGGATCTCCATCAGATTTTTGAAACTAGCAGTTAATTGGTAGGATTCTTACCCTGAATAACTATATATGCTGATATCTGTGAACTAAGCAATTGCACTGAGGATAGCAGTGTGTAAAACTAGGGTCACACTTGGAATGCCTGTCATTCTGGTCTTCTAAATATGTACTGCTTCCAATGTCATATCAATTGCTACTATACTCTCTCTCAAGTAAATATTTGTTCAAAATAAAAGGTAATAAATGAAAACCAGAGACAAATGTAGTCATGCTACAATTTGGTATATGTTTTGATTTCTAAATTTCTGTGTGCAAATGTGTAATTGTTCATTTTTTTTTATTTTTTCTTTTCACATTTGATAGAGATTTAAAGTTTAGCATATCAATGATGGTTGGAAAACACCTGTTCTATGTTATGTCTAAGGTTTTTACATTCAGACAGATAGCGATATTAAGCTCAAATGTGTATGTTGTAGGGTAATAATATTAAGCTTCTCCTCTGGATGGTTAACAACTCAAGTTTACATACCAAAAACCTAGAGAAAAAGAAGGGTTACAAGAATTACCAATATTTGTTCTAAGCCTTCAAGATCAGTGAGGACTCAGGACATAAGAGCACCTGTAACATAACAACTTCTAACTCATTGGTATCCCAATTTTCTGTTCAAGGAGATTATGGGACCACAGAGGAAGATAATCAATGATGTAGAATGTGGCTAAGGAGAGTCACCTAGAGAGTGTTGTATGCTTGAAATGTGCCAAGTAGATATTAAAACTAAAATTGTGTTGCTAGTTGAGATCATCAATATGTTATTTGACTTGATTTTAGTCATTGAGATATGAACATATGTAGATCCAAATCATCAGCTGTAAACCCTAAATTTACACAACTTTATTTTTCAGTTGTACCCAATTGAGCTTGTAAAAAATAATTTAAGATTAACACCAAGATACCAAGTTATGCATGATTTAAAGAGAGTTTTAGCATCTTTATCTCATTATAATTCTTTGCTCTTTTTTTCTTTTTTTCTGGTACTGAGGATTGAACCTAGGAACTTCACATTAAGTGACCTCTACAGTTTATTTTTTTATTTTTTATATTTGACTCAGAGTCTCTAAGGTGCTAAGAGGCCCAGACTGAATTCAGACAAGTAATCTTCTTGTCTCCCAGGTTGCAGGAATTTCAGGCAGGCACCATCATGCTTGGCTATTTGTTATTATTTATGTTTAGCTGTCCCAATAAAGCCTCTGGTAGTCACTGGGACAGATTTCTAGAGCTTCGGATTGATTCATGATCTAATGCAAGATTATGGGCGTGAATGCTACACCACCTTCAGGCAGATAGCCTAACCACAACAGAAGGAAGGCCTAGAGGCTTGCTTCTGCCTCTGTGCTGCTGCCACTGCTCCTCTTTTTGCAGTTTTCCTCTGCAATGAACTGCTGTCCTCCGACATGTGACTCCCTGCCTTGGAGCCAGATGATTATGGACTGAAATCTCCAGAAACTGGGTAGTGAAATATATGTCTATATCTATATCTATATCTATATCTATAACTTATCTATATCTATATCTATAGATAGATAGATATTCACTATATATATATATATATATATATATCTGTATATACAAAATAGGATACACAGTTACTCTATCTTAATTCAATGAGAAGAAAGATTTGTACTAATAATGTTTAGACAAGATACCATGTCTGCATCTTGTACTATGAATAACTACTAGGAAGACAATAATATGCAATGTATTATTTATTATAACTATCCTACGAACCCATTTTGAAACTGTCTCATTGATATTTCTTTCTCAATAAAATTAGTTGTGAAAAACCGTGAGCTAAATAAACCTTTCTTCCCTTAATGTTTGGTGTTGGGTATTTTTTTTTCCAACAGTGAGTACAAAGTAACTCAGACACTATTGGCCAAGTTTTTATTGTTTATTTCCTCATTACCCTTCAGTCTCATCTACAGCAAATATAAGGTGCTTTGGGACAGGAACATTTATCTGTCTTATCATTCTATCCTCTAGATTAAAATAATAGGTCAAAATTGCCTTAATAAACACACATTAGGTAAACAACAGCAATTATGTGATTAAAAGAATAAATAAAAGTAGTACAACTGGAGAAATCTGTAACCTCATTTTGATACCAGCAGCAAGTCCTGCAAGAGGCCTCTTCGCCAAACAGAGAGCAGCTCCTGGGAGTCTAATGACCTGTTCATTCTCACCTGTTTTGAAGGATTTCCAGGTTGCAGTTTGGATGCTCACACTCTGAATCTCAATGGTGGATCCAAAGGACCAAGTGCCCAGTGCTGATGTACTCAGCTCCACACCACCACTGACATTCATATTAACCTTGTTGACTTCAAAGTTCTTGCTGCTAAGTAGTCGAGATATTAGAGTCTAGGAAGAGAAAAATAATCAGAGATATGTAGCCAAGAATTCATTACAGCATATTTGGGATTGAAAATATTTCTATTTTTTTCTCCAAACTCTTATTCATTTAAATCTGCTAATTAAGAAGACAGTGAATAATAGAAGTCAATTATCACAGAGGGCAAGAACTCTAGTCCATCCAGATATTTCACAACAGAGGTAAATTCTTATGCCTAAGAAACAGCATCAATTTAGTGTCCAGGACAACAGGCACAGAATCTGACCACTAGGGACAGCTCACAGCAATAGAAAATGTTAGGGATTTGGACTAACCTGGGTTTGAGGTCCAGTTCTACTAGATCCCATGTGTGTAACTATGAACAAATTCTCTTATGAACATAGTTCAATTTATGTTTACAGAAAGTGGAGGCACTGGGGTTGGGAGATGGCTTAGTGGAATAAGTGCTTCCCTGGCAAGCACAAGTGCCTGAATTCATTCCCCAGTTCTGGAAAAAAAGAAAATGGAGGCACTAATGAGGACCTTACAAACATTAAGTTCTAAAAAATGTTTGGGTCCAGATATTAGTAAAGTCTAAATGTTAGCAGCTGCTTCCTGACCTTTAGGGAAGGTGGATCCTGAGATTTCCTTGTCTAAATGTCTTGGAAATACTTTGATGCTATACAATATTTTGTACTTAGTTTATCACACAGGAAACTTTTTCCCCTGGATGATAATACCTGGGACTGAAGAACTTGGTTCCAGAATTTGTATGAGGGAATATCCAGCTGGAATGTACTCAGGATGTTCCCTACTCAACAATTGAGATCTCTCCAGTATTATACTCAACTGGCAAAATTTGTTGACATCCAGTACACACATGACAGGCATCATGCCTTTGTCTCTGAGATGTTTGATCATGTTCTTGGTGGCCCTCTCAAATATGCTTGGCATGTTGCTAGAAGCAGATAGGAAGTGACACAAAGTTTAACTGGAAAGAGGAAGATAAAGATTATGTCTCACTTCAGATATTTTCTTAATGGAAAAAACCTACACATGAGAAATCAAATCTTAACTTAGCATGGTAAGTAGGTCATAACCCTCTTAAGTGTTCCAAAGACAGCCTGGGCTTCTGCCAGAAATGCTGGTGTGAAGTTCACTTCTCTTCCTGGTTGTAGAAACCAAGCCTCATGGCCATTCTCTTTAACTCAGGAGTTCTCTAGAGTACAGGAAGGAGGAAGGTTCCTTTCTATCTGCAACTGAAGAGCCACAGAGAAGGCTGGGCTCACACAAAAGGGCTATAGTGGTGGTATCATGATGGTATTGGTGATGTTACACATTTTGTGTGAAGGCCTCACTGAGAGGTGACATTTGAACAAAATGTAAAGGAGGAAGATATAAACAAGGAGCATTATGGAGATCATTCCAGGTAGAACAATCAGTAGAAGAGAGTCTCTGAACTCACATAAGCCTGAAGAAATGGGGAGCAAAAGAAAGCTGATAGGGTCAGAAGAAAGAGGGGACACATGGGTGGCCAGTTGGCCCCAGGGAGTCTTTCTCTGACTTGCAGTAGGAATAGGAATGCTCAGCAGGGTTGAAACTCACAAGTGACACATCTGGTGTGCCTTTGACATTTTGTCTGTGGTTATAATGGTGACAGCAGACTGTAGTGATGAAGCAGCATACACAGTTGGGGTGGCTTTGCAATGATCTAGGTAAAGTTGTCAGTGGGCTGGATCAAGTCATTGCAGGTGAAGTGGTGAGAAGTGATGACAGGTACAGTATCCAAGCACAAAGAGAGAGAGATGAGGTGGGCTCTGTGAGCACTCTCAGCTCCCACAGTCAAAACAGCTCGGGAAAGTGCTATGAAGGCCAAGAAAGCAATTCTGAGCTGGCTTCTTTGCCAGAAAGTGAGGGGAGGGAAGGGAGGCATCAAACAATGTGTATGACAGAAACAGAGAAGGTGAATAGGGCTTTGTGAGATAGCTTGGCAAGTGCAGGGACCTGAGCTTGATCCCTGCTACCCCATCCCACACAGACTCCAGCTCCAGGTGAGTTGAGGCAGCTATAGAGACTGAGCGTGGTAGTGCATGCCTATCACTACAAGTCTGAGCTACATAGCAAGACCCTGTACAAAATAAAAGAAAAAAAAATTAAGAAAAAAAAAAAAAAAAGAAGACCTGGGAGCCATGAGTCATGGCAAGGAAAATGTAGGTGGCTGAGAAACTCCAGAGAATAAGTCACACATGCATGTGCCATTTGTGTGTTTTCAGTGTACCTGTGAGCACATGGTGGACTTGCCTTGAGGCGCCCTTCACAGCCACAGAAGGGATTGAAAGAGCCTTAACATGTCATACAGAAAGAGTGATGCAATAATTTGAAATCTTTCCAGGGAGATTTAGGTCTTCATCACAAGTACACAAGAAAACAGTGTGTACAACCAAAGATTCCTGGAGCGGATCCTGTGTTGTACTTAGTGCATCTACCTAGCAAACAGCCATCAGGGACAGATAGGAAAAGCCTAGACTACTTGCCACTGCCACGGTCAAGAAAACTACTGAGCAGCTATTGAATCAATTAGAGGTTCAGAGAAAAATATTTCCCTTCCCAAAGGTAACATATGTTAGCTGATTTGTTCATTCAGATATCACTCCATCAGTTGGCAAACTCTCAGTGAATATCTAGGAGATGCCATGCCCTCTCCTGGGAATATTTCCCTGTGTGGTAAAATATAAATGGCCTCTCACTGCACAGAGCATCCAACAGAGGCAACTATTTACCAAATGATCTTGCTGATAAATATACTCATAGTTATAAATCATCATCAATAGCATAAATGATGGTTACCTACCCAATCAGTTTATAATTCAAACCGTAGGTGAGCCTAAAAAGTATCCTTGAAGTCTATGAATAAGTACTATTAAGGGGAACTCAAAAGTTGGTTGTAAGTATTTCTAAAAATCACATTGATAAAAAGACATGACTTTAAAAATCTGTAACATATTTACTGTTGTATGTTACCCTATTTTTGTCTTTGTTTCTATTTGTTTTTGCTTTTTATGCATCAAAATAAAATAAATACTGCAGGTATGAAATAGCACAATGGAATATAGAAGGTGACATACATCGTCAGAAGACATTGCTCATTCTCTTCACAAGCATAGAATAGATACTCATAAAAAGAGACCACATGTCACAAAGCAAGTCTATGAATATCAGAATCAGTATTATTCAAATCATATTTTATCATTAAAATACTATTTATTTTTATATTTTTAGCATTTCACTATAAAAATATATTAAATGCCATCAGTTTTTGAACAAAAAAAAGAAATATCCATATCTAAAGTATTAACAAACCTAACAAGTAAAAGGTATGGAATAAAAGAAATCTGATACTCCTGGAAAGCACAAGGGCCTGAGTTCAATCACTGGTTCCACCAAAAAAAAAAAAAAGTAGTATTCTGATACTTAAAAATATATTGGAAGTTTTTTTTTTTCAGAAAGTAAGAATAATGGCTGAAAATTCACAAATTAACCATTAAAACTAGCTAGTTACAAACACAAACAATTAAGTAGATCCAAAATATTGAAAGAAAAGAAAAGGTAAAAATATAGGTAAAATAAAACTAAAAACTTGATGTCCAAATATGCTAGTGAAGCCAAAAAAGTTTCAAAGATGATTTTAGGAAAAGGCAAATAACACACGCTAGCAAGGCATGGTGGTGCTAGCCTGCAGTCCGCAGTACTGGGCAGGCTGAGGCAGGATTCCAAGGCTAAGGCTAACCTGGATACCTTAGTGAGGCCTTGCCTCAGAACAAAGCTTTTAAAAAGGATGTAGCTCATGATATGGTATTTTTCTAATACTTCATAGCCCCTGGGCTCAAAACTCACTACTACAAAAAAAAAAAAAAAAAAAAAAGACACAGTTTGCTAAAGCTTGAAGCTTGAAAAGAAGGAAAAAAGAAAAATGCACATAGTTTCTCCTGGCAAGAGAGGTCCTCCCAGGTTTGCAGCCACCTCTGCTTGGTGTAGTGGACCACAAACTGCAGATCACACCCTTGCTGACTTCTCATCTGCACAGTTCATATAGCTTTTAGGTGAACTATCAAATATCCAAAGAAATATAAAACTTTGTTTTTCAAATAGTATTATGAGGTTTTAGCCATTTGTAGCTAAAACCAGATGAGATTGTACAAAAAGTATAAAGAGCCAGCCAGTTTTAAAAATATTTTTCAACAGGCAAAAATCCTTAGCAGACATCAAAATAGCTATAAAAGTAGAAAAGCCTATGAACATATATTCAACATCATACACTGTAGGGTACAGCAAGTTTAGAAAGGGAGACATAATTCATGCCTCTTACAACAGGCAAAGCGAAAACAACACCAGATGCTGATGCAGATACAAAGCAAAGGGAACTCTGATATATAAAGCCATGTCCCTTCCCTTCATGAGCTCAGAAATTCCTCATTAAAAGTCCTAAGCAGAATGTAAAGAGGAAGCATCTTCATTTTCGTTGGCCAAATTCTGCAGGAAAACAGTCTGACTTACAAGCCCATCCTGCGCATTTCTGTGTTTGCCTGTGCATTCTCTGATGGCCACCACACTCACCAGATCCTGTGTCACTTTTGTCCTGTATGCAAATAGTGCAGCTGAGCAGCAGCCCTTCCAGTTTTCAGATGTTTTGATGACAAGCAGACTTGGCCACCAATTCTGGACTGGATCAGTTTAGTTCTTCTCACTGTATCTTCTTCCATCAGTTGACTCAATTTTTCACGCAGTGCTCTGAGGAGATGAGCACAGTGAGGGCCCCTCTCTTTCAGGAGACCAGGTCTGGGCCTGCCTCCAGGACCTCAGCTCAGGTCCTCCGCAGCCAGAAGTCTTCAGGGTACAAGCAGGAGCATTTTGGTGTGCCAGGCTCTCTGGGATGAGAGTACATTCTCTGGAAGCCAATCCCCTTTCTTGTCCTGAAAACCAGCTGACCAACTTGGGCTTCCTGGATGGAGACAGACTCATCTCCCCCTGCTTTGTCATCTGTTAAGGCACCCAGCCATGGGCCCCTTTCCCCTGCACCACTTCCCATGTTCCCGGAAGCCCCAGCCACAGCTGTCTGGCTGCCTACCCATGTAGCTTTGTTTCAGCTTGCTTCAAGAACTCTACAGGGCCGGGCGTGGTGGCGCATGCCTGTAATCCCAGCACTCGGGAGGCTGAGGCAGGAGGATTGTTGTGAGTTCAAGACCAGCCTGAGCTACAAAGTGAGCTTAAGGCCAGCCTGAACTGCATAGTGAGACCCTGTCTCAAAAAGACAAAAAAAAAAAAAAAAAAAAAAAAAAAAAAAAAAAAAAGAACTCTACAGGTTTTGCCCAGAACACCCTGGCCCAGCCAGGGACACTTTGAGACTCTTACCTTCTCCCATTCCCACGTGCTCATTGCTCTATAAAGTCCCTGGGGAATGTCTGAACTCCCCAGCCATCCCTGCCGTTCAGGTCCACTGAGCAGCCCAGCACATGCTAATTACCGTCAATAAACTTCTCCTTCATGCCAGCTAACATGAGTGTGGTCTTGTGTGGGTTCGAGGGCGCCTTTTTCCCGACAGCTTTTCCTGTCATTTTGGTGCAGAAAACCCGGAGGGATGCCAAGGCACCCGCTGCAGGTCCCTCCCGACCTGGACCCTTTGGTCCTGCCAGGTTCGCAGCCACCTCTCCTTGCTGAAGTGGAGCACGAACCCGGACCATGCGCTTGCTGACTTCTCATCCACGCACTGCCTGTAACTGTAAGTTTCTTTCAGTTTTCCCAGCCATGGTGCCTTGCCGCCACTGGAGTCCTCTCTGCTTTTATCTCACGACCCCTAACTGTCCTCTCTTCTCCTCCCCTAAATCCCCTCCAAACCCGTTCGCTTCCCTAACCTCTTAGTTCTTCGGTTTCCACGCCCTCACCCTCTCGGCTCACCTTCTCCCCACCCTTTTTCCTCCCTCCTCCGCCCGCTTTAAGGCCTCTAGGGCAGGAGTTCTTACAGAGTGCCTTCTCAGATTTCTCTCAGTTCTTTCTGCCTCTGCATTAACTCTTTCACTTCCCATATCTTGGTTGGCCGCCGCCCTGAAGTCCTCTTCCCTGGACTTCAAGCCCTAGGCTTTCTGACTCCCGCCAGAGCCCTGTGGAGAGGCTCAGCTGTCCCTCCCCTTCTTTCTCGGACCCCCTTCTGCACCGCAGACGTCCCATCAGAGGCTTGGGTTACTCTGCCCATTTGGGAAATCTCATGGCCAACCAGGACTGCCTGCCTCATTTCAGTGACCACCCTCACTGTCACTCTCCTCTTCACTACGGGGAATACTCCCTCATGCCCTCCCTTTGGGATCTACTGGGCTCCAATGTTTTCAGTCTTTTGCGGGGCACTCTGCGATTCTCCGAGCTCAAAGGTTTCTTTTAAATTAATTTTAATGAGAAATAGCAAATGAGACTGTTTTAAAACAGGTTAGCAGGCTGGGGAGATGGCTGAGTAAAATAAGCTCTTCCTGGCAAGCACAAGGGTCTGAGTTCAATCCCTGGTTCTACGGGGGGGGGGGGGGGTATTAGGACAATAATTTACACATTGCAATTTGTTGTCTTCCTAGTAGTTATTCAGAGTACAAGATGCAGACATGGTATCTTGTTTAAACACTATTAGTACAAATCTTTCTTCTTATTGAACTAAGAGAAAGTAGCTGTATATCTAGCCTAACTTTCGTATATACATATATATTTTTTCCACTACAAAATGGAGCTCAAAGTTAAGCACCTTATATTCCTTTGCCAAACAGCCTGGCCTCAATACAAACTTGACAGTGGGACCCATTGGCCCCCTGAGGATATCCTAGATTTTAAGGCTCTTCAGGATCTCAACAACTGCTGGTTCTGCCAAAAAAAAAAGAAAAAAAGAAAGAAATCCTCAACAACTGTGGTTGCTGCAAGGATAAACAGTCCAAGGTACCCTATGTTGAAGCTTTCTTTGCCCTCCACTTGCCCTCAATTCTGTATCTCGTGTTACCCCCACGAGATTCTCCTTGCTAAGCCCCCTGCATGGAGACATTCACTGGGGCCCAAATAATCTCTCTTCCCCTGCCTTTCCTGAAGCATATGATGACCCAGCCCCTTGGTGCCCACAGGCCCTGGCCTGATCTTCTCCACCCTCATCCCATCAAACACCCCCCTTCTCCTTTCACCCACCACAGGAGTGCCCACAGACCCCACTAAAGATTCCAACACAGCCCCCTCAAGTGTCTCCCCTACAGCTGCTGCTTCACCTTCTGACCCCTCAACTTTCAGGAGCTAAAGTAATACCTCACTCTCTTTCTTCACCCCCTCAGCCACCTCTACAGACAGTCTACACTGCCATAATAAACAGAGCAGCTTCTCTCACGGACAGCCTCCAAGTCAGGACTTGCACATTTGCAGTGCTGCTTTACTGTGCTATGCCTAATCCTTATACTCTGCTCAGTTTACCTGCTCTCACTCAAACCTGATAAACTGTATTAGAACTAAACATATATGTTAACCATAAATAAGAGGTTTTTACCTTTTTCCAAATTCTTCTTTTAACAGATTTCTGATAAATGACCTACAAAAGTTCTGACTAGTCTCTCATAATTACAAACCTAAAAAAGATCATCATAATTCAACCTGGCCAGAAATACACTTTATATTTCAAGGTATTTGATACTCAGATAAAATTCTAATAAGCAAGTTATAGATTAATTCCTATTTTATGTACCTATCTGTTGCTGACATTTATGCCCAGATAAAAAGATAAATCTCAGCCCTCAAACCGCACAGAAAAACTTACTTAATCTAACTTTCCATGTCTTCAATAATAGAGACCAAAATTAACTATACACACTGCCAGCTTTTGCCTGCAACACTCAAGAATCCCATCACAGCAGGACCTTAACAAGGTAATACTGAGAATAAACAAGTCTGCCACCCAAGCCCTTCCTGGATGGTTGCACCTGTTGCAAAGAGGGACACTGGACATAAGCCTGCCCCAACCTACAGACATCACGGGGACTTCTACAGTCTCAAGGATCACTGAAAGTGTGACTGTCCTAGCCACCAGAGAGTGGATAAGCCATCCTTTAACTCCCTGCCCTCAGAGGAAAACTCGCTACAGTCCGATCCATCAATACTTGACCTGATTGGTCTTGCCCCTGAAGAACAACAGCACGGCTTGGATTCCACGGGTCACATCGAAGTATGTTTGTAGAGTTTTGAATCTCACTGGATATCTCAGGTAAAAGAAAAACTCTTTTCTTGCTGACCTGAAGAGCACATATAGTCTTCTTCCTGAATTCTAAAATTGTTATATGAGCTCTACAGTCTCCATAGTGGTGTTGATGGCCAACCTACATGACCTCTTCAGACAGACCCATTCCTTGCTGACTTCACTGTTCTTCACACACAATTTCCTTGTGATCCCAACCTGCTCCATACCTTTCATGGGGGGGAGACATCCTCCAAAAACTACACTTATCTCTCACCTCTTCCCCCCCCACACACCATGTACATCCTACAAACCCAACCTCAGTATACAGCTGGCTCCTCCTTCCCTCTTCCCTTGTCAGCCATATACTCTAAGACACTTCCAGTCCCACTTGTGCCACACATGCTGTTCCCAGATTGGTGTGGCTCAGAGATCCCATAGTGTTTCCCTACATTCCCCAATACCCCAGAGACCCCCCAACATCAGGAGACTCCAGGCCAAATGCCGTCTTCATTGTTCCCTTACACAGATTGCCAGGACCTCTCTGCCTTCACGTGGACTGATCCAGACACTCTCCAATCTCAATAGCTCACATCGACAGTCCTGCCTCAGGGGTTCAGAGATAAGTCCTTACTTCTTTAGCCAAGCCCTTGCTACTGATGTTTAAAACCATTGACTTGAAGCCCAGGCTGCACCATCAGTATAGCAATACTCCTCCTCTTCAACACGGTCATGGTTTCTTCAGTCTTCAATGTAAGCTATCACCAATGATAAACTTCTAATCCTAGCTGAGACACCTGGCACTAACTTCTGCATGAGTGTGAACTGTTGGCCTGTCAATCCTACTCACCCCACAACCCTTAGAACTGAGTCCACTTAAACTCATGTACGACAGACTGTATCTCCTCCAGACCCCTCCCACCAAGCCTAGCCCTCCCCCCAACTACCTTCCTACTCTTTCCTCACTCTGCAACCTCCTTCGCTCTTATGCAGATCAGAGCCTGCCTAAACCTGACTCCACCTCAGTGCCTCTACAGGTCCAAGCAGGAGACAAAGTCCCCCTCAAAGGCCTCTTCGCCCAGCTCTACAACCCCACTGGCCCAACCCCTTCACAGTGATCCTCACCACCCCTGCTGTGGCCAAGCTGTTGGAAGAAAAGTCCATCTCACCACATTTAAATGGCCCCACCAGATGCTACTCTAAAGAGCCATCCTCAACATGGGTAAGTCTAACTGCACAACTTGTCCCCTACTAAACTTAGGCTCTCCTGAGCTCTTCTACTTTCCAAGATCTCAGAATGACTTTCCCTTCCTTCTTGATCATTACTTCTTTCTTAATGAGTTTTCATTCCTCCATGGCAACTTCCCAGTCCACAGGCAACTAACTGGTCTTTAACGATTTATGGTCCTCGACATCAGCTCATCAGTACCTCTGCCTGGAGGAGGCCTTAAAAGACCAAAAAGTTATGCCTTGTTCAGTAGGTGGATGACTCTAGGTAAATTTTTTAAAGTAGGGATTACATTAGTATTTTGAAATCCTTACTCTGTAGATAAGTATATTTTAATTTTTTTCCCCTTGTATATTTATTTACATCGGGAAAGAGCTTTTAGGGTGGAGGGAGGGAGTGGCCTGCTATCTTTTTAGCTAGCAAAATAGTGTGCCTTTGGTCTTCATACTTCCTACCTTCATGGACAAAGTAGCCATGCTTCCTGGGGAGGTCAGGGCTGGCTAGGAGTCCTCTTGCCCTGTATTGAGCTTAATGCCATCTATGGACTTCATCATCTGCTGCTTTGAGTCAACCAGAGAAATAGCCTTTTGCAGCATGAGAAAGCCCCCAAGGCTCTGAGTTTATACCTCCACATCAACAAAAACAGAGTGTTTTTTAATTTTAGAATGTGTTACCTAATTTGAACCAAGTTTTGACCATACTTCAGCTTTGGAGAGGACTGTTTCATATAGACACTGGTACTTTTTGAATGTAATAACTAAAGATTCTAAAATGCATGAACCAGTCAGGAGTATTTTATGTAAACAATGGTTTTTTTTTTTTTTTTTTTTTTTTTGGTGGAACCAGAGATTGAACTCAGGCCCTTGTGCTTGCCCAGGAAGTGCTTATTCCAAGGAGCCATCTCCCAGGCTCCAACTTTATTTTCTTTGTATGAATGTTATTTAGGCTACAATGTTTAGCTTTGTTAACTCTAACTTGTACTCTCAAGTTCATTACTATGTTTAATGGCACCCTTGCCAAGATACTTAGCAAGTCAAAAGCAGGTTTTGAGTTTTTGTTTTAAACTGCTTCATACTGAAGCTGAGATTTACAAAGGAGTGGCAGACCTGATTTGCTTTGTTACACAAAGCCAACCCTTTCCTTCCCCTCTGCCTTCACCTCCTGCAGCCACTCCTTTCTCCACTCACCAGCACCTGCCCTACCCTCTAGCCAGCCTTTTCTACCTGTCCCACCCAATGAATGTCACTGTATCTTCTTTCCCAGCAAAAATTGGTGCTTTTGCAAAGAAGATAAAATGGACATGGTGGCAATGAAAATGTTTTCTACCAGGGTTTAGTTCATGTATAAGGTTCCAGTGTGCATGATATCCTTTTAGGTTCAACTTAGAGTAGCCTTTGCCTGAAAAGAGAAATCACTATAATTTGAAGTAACAATGTCCTAATTAAGTTCATTCTGGGGTCTGTACCTGCACTGGCCACCTGGCTCACCCCACACCCACCTCTTCCCAGCTGCTCCCTGCATAATCACTACAA
This sequence comes from Ctenomys sociabilis, assembly GCA_004027165.1. Lineage (NCBI taxonomy): Eukaryota > Metazoa > Chordata > Mammalia > Rodentia > Ctenomyidae > Ctenomys > Ctenomys sociabilis. The sequence goes on from PVKA01018748.1 coordinate 39,273, forward strand.
AGAGAAGGGCTTACCAGGTCCAGAAACCATCTCCCTGCTCTACAGTCCTACAGCTTGCTCCACTCCAGCCCTGCTATCCATCCTTCCAGGTATGCAAAGTGAAAGCTAGGTCTGCTCTGTACTCTGCTCTCACACCTAGACTGTCAGTTGGAAAGTCTTCAAAATACATCCTCACTCTTCCCAGTCATGGGGGCTGCCAGGTCAGTGGAATAAGTGCTTCCCTGGCAAGCACAAGGCCCTGGGTTCAATCCCTGGTTCTGGCCAAAAAGAAATCTCCCCAGTCACCACATCCACTGCCACAACCCACCACCTTCTTTAAAGACAGGGTCTCACCATGTATTTCAGGCTGACCTTAAAACTACATAGCCCAGGCCAGCCTCAAAGTTGCAGGGTTCTGCCTACTGAGTGCCAAGTTACAGGCATGCACCACTATGCCAGGTGTCATTTCTTGCCTCAATCACATCAATTGCTGAACTGCTGTCCTGCTCCTGTCTTCCATTTTCTAGAACAGCTGAAGTAATGCTTTTCAAATCGATCTCCTCACTCCTTTGCTCTGAAAGCTTCCAATGCTGCACAGCAACAGATGTGTGGTGGTGTTGAAGGCTTTCTACACCTGACTTGCACCTCCCTCTTACAAAGATAGACAGGTTTCATAGCAGACAGGATCCAGAGCTGCACATGCCCTAGGACTCTGTTGCCATCAAACAGCACTACTTCCCAAGGCTGGCTGTTCAGGAATCAAAAATGAAACAACATATCCTAAGGCAATAAGATCTTCACAGGGCATGAACGAGACATAAAAGGATTGCTTTGTGAACTTAAAATGCCGAACACAAAGTAGACTTACCCATATTCTTTACCAAGACCTTGCTGTGAAAATCAACTTCCAGTATGTACAGGACATTATAGGCATAAACTAGTGTAATTCTCAGGGCCACCCTAAAGATGTATTTAGAGACTCCCCCCGAGAGGACATTCACTTAACCCAAGTCACACCGAGTTAAAGAGGCTGAAATACACTCGGGTCCATTACCCACAAATATGAACATTAGTAACACCTTTCCAGACCCTACAGAGAAATATGCCTCTTACAAGGAACCAAACAGTATTAGAGATCAACCGTTTTCTAATAACACTGAAAAGAAAAACAAGAGTTGCAAAGATGTGAAATGCTTGCTGGCTCACCTTTCCATCACATTTCTTCTGGTTACATCGAATTTAAAGATTTTGAAAAATGCTCTCTGAAGTAGAATTTTTGGAGTGGCATTTACTGCAAACCACAAGTGGCAAGAGGTAATGCAAGTTTAAAAACCTAAGTTTGCACACAAGTAGCAATTATCCTTTTAAGTCTAATATTAGACACAATCTTAAAATAGTTTGGAATGCTTTGTTATTTGACTGGTTGAGAAATGTCATTCAGCTACATTGAGGGCTGCAGGAAAGAGATGGTGTGGACAGGTGCTAGAAGAGTTAATGTGATGCTATTCTGCTGTTATCAAGTGGCACAAGGGCCTGGTACAGAATAACTAAGCACACTGACCAGAGAAGCTTCAGAGCTGACGGCAGTAGATGGAGGTCTCCCTAGTGCAGTAAGATCTACCTCCACTAGAGTGGGTTCACACCTGTCTCTGCAGAAAGAGTAAGCCTGCTAAGAAAGCAGAGCCTTCTTCCTGATGAGATTTTCCTCAAATCTGGAACCCTCAATTCTAATACTGACACCACTGTACAGCCAAGCTTTGGCAAGAAGCAAGATGTCTATTTTCTCTCACTGGGCTGAGTAGCAACAAAGAAACCTGACACTGAATCTACTCTCCTCCTATCATATTCCAAAACTTCGATTCTGTTACTCTACATTTCCAAGTAAATGATCCTGTTAACTAAAGGACTAAGCAAATTCTGTAGAAGACAGGTAAGTACTTTAGCTTCTGAGGGCTGCATGGTCTCTGTCATAATTCAGTTCTGCTGCCATGGTGAGATTAGCTAAAGAAATAATATATAAACAAGTGAAGCTATGTTCCAATAAAATTTTATTTATAACACTGAAATCTGAATTTCATATACTTTTCTCATGCTACAAAATACTTATTCAACCTTCTAAAAAACATTATTTTTTTAACCCTTTTAAAACTGTTTTTAGCCCATAGGATATACAAAAACAGACAGTGGATGGACTGGCCCACTGACCAGTTTGACTCCTGGGCTAGAGCTGAGACTTTTCTTATGCTTACTCTTCCACATGCAGAATATCACCTGTTACCTGAATAGGCCATAGTGGTACTGCTACATTATTTCAGCTCAATGACTATTTTTATAGCACTCACTTCAACCACTCATTTGGCACCTATTCAGATATGGGATCTGTGCAAGATCCTTCCCTGGGACACTGAAGGACTATCAAGACATGGCTCTTCTGTAAAGTTTTAATACCATCTTCTCAGATCCTCACACTATGCTTCTCAAAGTATCAGAAAAGACAGCCAAAAGTGCATTTAAATAGCAGAGATGCTGTATGAAACATTTGCATGAAATTCCTAGAGCTGCTATAACAACTTACTACAAACCGGATGGCTTGCAACAATAGAAATTCACCTTTTCACATCCTAGAGGACAAAAGTGAGAAATCAAAACAACAGTCAGATTGGTTCTGAGTGTTCTGTGGAAGACTTCAGGACTCTCCCCTCGCAATTGTTAAGCCTTCCTTGGCTTGTAGACACAGTGCTTGCTTGCCTCGCCTGCCATCCTCCATGGTTTCTGCTCTGTAGGTTTTCCTTTCTTTGCTAAGGAACTGTCATTGGATCTATGGTCCACCTGAGTCCCAAATGTCACCTCCAGCTCCTGAATTTCACATGTACAGGTTCCAAATACAAGTCAATTCATTACAGTTCTCTTAGATATGCAGAAAGGCATGGTCAACATTATCCAGAAAACTTCTTGAAAGAGGTAACATAAACTGATCCCTGAAAGCTGAGAGTTGGTGTTGGTCAGATAGGAAGGAGAAAGAAGTCAGATTCAGTTTCCAGCGAGATCAGTTATGGAAGTAACACCACATGAATAAACAAGCTATGCACAGCATGCCATCAAGCTCGGCTGGAGACACGGTGTGCAACAGGAGCGCAGGGAGAAGGCGGCATGATTTGATCAGGAAGGGCTGGCTGCTGTGACCTGGGACTAGGAGCACAGAAGGCCACAGGCAGGCTCTGGGATTCTCCTCCCTCCGTGGCCAACCAGCCGTCCCTCAGGTGCTCTCGTCACTGAGGCGCTGGCAGGGCTGGATCAAGAAGTCTTCACGCAGATTCTCCTTAAATTTAGATTTCACGACTTAGGATTTAAGACCTTAAAGTACAAACACATCAATTTTCTCCCCACTGCTCATTTCATGGCTTTCTGTTCTCTTCTTGGAAGTCCCTCTCATGCTCATGCCCCTATAAACTTTAAGGGCTGCTCTTCCTGCTGCACCACTTTGCTTTATAGTGTTGCCCTTTCACTCCTGAACTGAGAATTCAAGCAAGTTGGTTTTCTTCCCACCACTGTGTCTACACAACAGTAAATCAAGAATAAAGGCAGGTCAATATCCCTGGACTTATTATATACAGCAAAATATTAAAAGCAATTAAAATTATTTACATAGATAATGGGAGAAAAATACCATGGAAAAGAACACTGCTATCTATTCTCTGGAAAAAGGAGAAATTATGTAATGTTTTATGCATTCCATAAAAATATACACAATGAAACACCTCAGAAGCCTAAAAACAAAACATCAGTAAACAAGCCACACTTAGAAAAATGAAAGCTGATTTTTATTTTATCATCAACAGCCATTCTTTAAACATGAACATGCATACGTAATATTCTACGCACACATCACAGTTTTTAACGTTAGTTAATAAAGGTTAAACACACAACATACATTCTTACAAAAAAGGTCAAAATGCAAACTTAAAACTTTAAACAAAAGTCTTACTAATTTAAAAAAA